>JAJIYU010008711.1:0-17722 GCA_030144865.1 Tinospora cordifolia | reverse complement strand
TGCATGCACTAATATTTATTATGATTCATGTATGGATTTAGTTCATAGAATTCATGTATGTCATAAATGTTTGATGCTCATTTGAGCACTTTATAAACCCATGTAAGCATAGCATTTGAAATCAAGTTGAAGGAACAAAACATTCCAAGTTTTCCTCATTTTTCTCTCCTTCCTCTTCAAATACTTTGAGTTCTCCCAGCAAAGTGGTATCAGAGCTTTGAGAAGGTCCTTGTCAAGAAAAGAAGATGGCGAATAACTTGGTTCCATTCCAAGTTCCTAAATTTACCAAAGAAAATTTTGGTAATTGGTGTATCATTGTTAGGTTTCTTCTTAATTAGCAATGTTTGGTACAAATCAGTTTCCTTTGTCTTGTGTTTATCTCGTTCCAGATTTGTTTCCAGGAAAGGATTTCTTTCTTGTTTTGAAAACAAAATGTTTGAAAACAGAATCTCAATCTAACTGTCTGCTAGATTTTAGGATTTCAATTTCTTTATTCATTAAACTATTTTGGCAATCAAATCATTTCTGTTAATCTGTTTTGGCATTCAAATTCTTTCCATTTTGCTAAGTTTTTTGAACGTGATTGATAGTTCATTCTATTTTGAAAAGATCCTCTTTTAATGACTTCACCCTCTTATTCTTTAAGATTGTGATTTCATTTATTTTGTAAACATTCCTTCGCTTGTTTTTCTGAATCTAGAAAACCAGGAATGTTTTCCTTTTCAAACAGGTCGAGCATTGTGTTATCATATTTCTCATATTAAAAGAATATTTAGCATATGAAAGATTTTCCACGATCTGCCTCTATTCTGGAAAGGTCTCTGGATTTCAGCGAGACTGTCGCAACAAAAGAAGCAACAGATTATCAAACAGTCTGCCCAAAAAGATTTTTTAGAATCTGCTTCTCTAGTGGAAAGATTGCTTGCTGCTATCTATTTAATCCCGCATTGTCTGAAGCCAGAGATCATCACTCACGCACCATTTGATGTTGTCTATTCATTGTTAAGAAGATTGATTGTTATTGACTATTTTATGTGTGAGTGACCGAGAGAAAACAACTGCGCTCTGTTGCAGCAATCATAGTAGGGTCTGTTGAAGATTGCTGAAAACTGGTGTGTTTTAGGAGTAGCAGTTGTTTGTATGTAAAACCACTTTTCTGAAGAAGTAGTGTCGTATCCTCACTGTATGATTGTATATCTGCTTTTCTCATAGTGGATTCTTGAACTGGGCGAGGCCCCGCAGACGTAGGTGGTTGGCACCGAACTGTATTGCCATATCATGTGTCACTTCTCGCTTTTTCAGCTTGCTGTTTTCACTATATTTATAGTCTTCCTGTGACTCCAAAAATTTTAATTGGTATCAGAGCAGGTCACCTTTTGTTCAAAAGCCCTTAATTAGACACGTGAGATCCGAAGGTCAAAATGAGTCACATCTCCAACGAAAAACACCATCTCAAAGAAGGAGGATCGATCTCTAGACTTCCACTTCTTGATGAAAGTAATTACACTTACTGGAAGACTAAGATGTGTATCTTCATCCAATCCCTTGACGAGCTGGCTTGGGGAGCTATTGAAGATGGCTGGTCTCCTCCTTTATCATATCATAGTTCTGCGATTAAACCAAAATCCGAATGGTCTAAAGAAGACAAGAAACTGTAGCAAGCCAACTCTAAGGCACTCAACTCTATTTTCAATGCAGTTGATATTGATCAGTTCAAACTCATTGCAACATGCGAATATGCAAAAGAAGCATGGGAAACCTTAGAAACTACATATGAAGGTACAAATGTTGTTCGCATCTCAAAACTTCAATTGCTAACCTCACAGTTTGAACTTTTAAAAATGGAAGATCATGAAAGCATATCCAGTCTTAATAGTGAGCTGCGTGATATTGCAAATCAAGCCTTCTTACTAGGAGAAAAATATTCTAATGAAAAACTAGTAAGAAAAGTTTTGAGGTCTCTTCCATCTAAGTTTGCAGCCAAGGTAGCAGCAATTGAAGAAGCAAAAGATCTTACAAAAATATGATTGGACGAGCTTATGGGATCTTTGCAAACTTATGAAATGAGTCTTCCAATCTAAAAGGCTAAAAAAAGGTATTGCTTTACAAGCAGAAGTTAGTCCTCTCATAATGGAAGATGAGTTCGCCTTAATCACCAGAAATTTCAATAAATTTCTCAAGAAATACAGGAAATAGAATATATCCTCGAAAACCAGAATTGACAATAGAAGATTTTCCAAAGAGGCACCCACTACTGAAAATTGGTTCAAAAATATCAAGTGCCATGAATGTGGGGGGATATGACACATTCAGATTGCATGTGCTAATATTCTTAAGAAGAAGTCTATAAATGCTACATGGAGCGACGATTCTAACACCAGTTAGGATGAAGGAGATTCATCTTCAAACAACTTCATAGCTTTTGCAACACTTGTCTCTCGTTTACCCTCTGTGAATCTTAGAACCACCATGTCCACTGAGTCTGAGAGTGAAGATGAGGTAAGCTCTGAGGATTTTGGCAACACTCATGAACTAATGTATAACAAATGGTTGCAGGGAAACTCGCAGATCAAAATCTTACAAGAGCAGGTCCTTGCGCTGAAAACTTCAGTTAATACACAGGAAGAAGTTATCAAAGAAAAGGACAAGAAAATCGAAGAACTATCAATCAAACTTGCAACTGCTGATCAAACTCTTCAACGTCTAAACTCAGGAAAAGCTAAACTGACAGAAATACTTGAGCATGGACAAAGTTCCAGCGATAAAAGAGGTATTGGATACAAAGATGATCAAAGGAATCAAACCAACTCAATATCGAGTTCAATCTCAAAATCACGTTACTGTCCTTCCTTCACCACAGACAAAACACAGAAGCCAATCTATTTTTTCTACGGTAGAAGAGGACACAAATGGAGACAGTGTCACAAACTTCAGCACACTTGTCTTCACAACAGAAGAACAAGTTCGAAGATCACTCAAAAATGGATACCAAAATCACAAAACATTGCGTTGGTTGCTCATATAGCTTTGTCTACATGCTCAAATATATCATGGTATCTTGACAGTGGATGCTCGAAGCATATGACAGGTAAAAGACATTTCCTTACTTCCTTCTGTGCAGGTGAAGATGGTCATGTGACTTTCGGTGATGGAGAAAGAGGGAAGGTCATCGGAAAAGGAACATTAAATGTTGCTGGTCTTCCTAAGTTGAGGGATGTTCTGTTCGTTGAGGGACTTAAAGAAAATTTGATCAGTATCAGTCAACTATGTGATGATGATCTTTCGGTCAATTTCACCAAGGACAGATGTATCATCAAAACCAGTTAAGGAAATACCTACATGAAGGGAACCATAACTTATGATAACTATTATTAAGTTGAAAGATCTATCATGACGCTTCTTAATCAATGTCACAACTCAATTCTGAACACTGTGGAAATCTAGCATCAAAAGCTTGGACACATCAACTTCAAAACCCTCAAAAATATTAGCAAATTGAATGTCGTCCGAGGATTACCAAAATTAAATACATATCAGATTTCTATCTGTGGTCCATGTCAGCTGGGCAAACAGAAAAGGACTAAACACTCATCTGTCCAGTTCATTACCACCTCTAGAATTCTCGAACTACTTCACATGGACTTGTTCGGACCAATGCAAACTGAAAGTTTTGGGCGTAAAAGGTATGTATACGTTTGTATTGATGATTTTTCACGATTCACATGGGTTACTTTTCTCAGGGAAAAATCAGATACATTCATCAACTTCAAGAACCTATGTACGAGATTGCAAACAGAAAAAGGGCTCAAAATTAAAAAGATAAGAAGTGATTATGGAAGGAAATTCGAGAATCAACATTTCGCAAAGCTGTGTAATGAAATAGGTATCAGTCACAAATTTTCTACACCAAAGACTCCTTAGTAGAATGGGGTTGTTGAAAGAAAGAATCGAAACATTCAAGAGATGGCACGGGTGATGCTTCAAGCAGCAAGTCTTCCTTTAAAGTTTTGGGCAGAATCAGTTAACACAACTATCTATACAGTCAATAGAGTGTACCTACGCCCAGGAACAGAACAAACACCTTATGAAATATGGAAAGGGAGAAAACCCAATGTAAGTTATTTTCATATATTTTGCAGCATCTGTTACATTCATAATGACAGGGATCAGCTTAGAAAATTTGACGCAAAAAGTGACGAAGAAATCTTCCTTGGGTATGCAACTAACAGCAGAGCATATCGTGTTTTCAACAATCGCACACAATGTGTGATTGAATCCATTAATGTCACCATCTATGACTGTAAGAAGGAAGAAAAAGCCGATGAAACACCTTCAGAAGATGAGCCTCTTCAGGAAAGTGATTTTGAAAATTCTGAAGAAACTAACAGGCCGACTGTCGCAACAGTCTGTGACACAGAAGACACGACAGTCAACCCAGAAAACCCAGAAACAGATCTATCCAAGGAGCCTTCATCGAGAGTTCAACTGAATCACCCTGCTGAACTGATGATTGGGGATCTTCATCAAGGGAGACAACCCAAAAATGTTCCTTGCAAGAATTATAGAGAAATGGTGAGATTCTTGTGCTTTACCTCAACAAATGAACCCAAGAATGTTAAAGAAGCTCTTTTGGATGCAAACTGGATTGAGGCAATGCAAGAAGAATTAAAACAATTTGAAAGAAACCAGGTCTGGTAATTAGTCCCTAGACCATTAGATGTGAACATCATTGGAACCAAATAGATCTTCAAGAACAAAATTGATGAACATGGGAATATCACTAGAAACAAAGCTCGCCTTGTGGCCCAAGGATACACCCAAGTTGAAGGGATAGATTTTGATGAAACATTTGCTCTCGTAGCTCGCTTGGAGTCCATTAGAATTCTCTTGGCCGTGGCCTGTACAATGAACTTCAAACTCCATCAAATGGACGTGAAGAACGCTTTCTTGAATGGGTACATTAATGAAGACGTCTTCGTGGAACAACCCAAAGGATTTAAAGACAATCATCATCCTGATTATGTTTTCAAACTAAGAAAGGCCCTTTATAGTCTCAAACAAGCACCACATGCTTGGTACGAAAGACTCACAAGCTTCCTCATCAACAATGGCTACAATCGAGGTACTGTTGATAAAACCTTATTTCTTAAAACTACTAATAGTCATCTTGTTATTGCACAAATTTATGTTGATGATATTGTTTTTGGGGCCACATCCCCGAAACTCTCTAACAAGTTTGCTGAGTTGATGAAGAATGAATTTAAAATGAGCATGGTTGAGAATTAAATTACTTTCTCGGACTTCAAATTAAGCAAAACAATGATGGTACATTTGTATCACAAACCAAGTATGCTCAGAACCTAGTTAAAAGGTTTGGTTTAGACAATGCTAGGCACATGAGGACACCCATAAGTACTAGTACTAAAATTTCCCAAGACATCACTGGAAAGGAAGTTGATCAAAGTCTTTACAGAAGCATGATAGGAAGTCTACTGTATCTTACTGCTAGGCATCTTGATTTAAGTTATAGCGTAGGAGTTTGTGCTCGTTATCAAGCTGCCCCTAAGGAATCACACTTAACCGCTGTTAAATGAATAATAAGATATGTTAGTGGTACTACTGATTATGGGATTTGGATGTCTAGAGATAGTAATTTCAATATTGTTGGGTTTAGTAGGGTTGATTGGGCTGGAAATATTGATGACAGAAAAAGTACATCCGGAGGATGTTTTTACATAGGAAACAACCTTGTTGCATGGATGAGCAAAAAACAAAACAACATCTCCCTGTTTATTGCTGAAGCTGAATATATAGCAGCAGGAAGTTGTTCTGCACAGCTTCTTTGGATGAAACAGATGCTGTCTGATTATGGGATCAAGAATAAGACCATGACGATGTATTGTGGTAATAAGAGTGCAATTGATATTTCCAAAAATCCTGTCCAACATTCTCGTACCAAACATATTGACATTAGGCATCACTTTATTAGAGAACTGGTTGAAGATAACACTGTTACTGTTCAACATGTGATAACTGAAAATCAGTTAGCAGACATTTTTACAAAACCTCTTGATGCAGTTAGATTTGAAAATTTAAGAGCATCACTTGGAATCTGCATCAAGCAGTTTCCTTAAGTGATCATTTTTTTCTTTTTTCTTTTTTCTTTTCTCGTTTTATTTTGCTGTTTTGTTTTTTAGGTTCCTGCATTCAATGCGTTCGACGCTCAGCATTCTCTCCTCTTCCCCATTCAATTCTGGACGGCTACTCAATTAGTTGCTCTTTTCCAACCTAGGGCATCATAAGCGCTCCATCTTCGATCGATTGTTCGGTCTCTTGTTCGCACAGCTACAAATACTCTGCAACCTTCTTCTGGTTTCCATCTCACTCTCATTCCTTCTTCAGTCATGGTGTTCTCTCGGTCCAAATCCGGCCGTCCCACTACTCCTCCGACTCATTTCTCCGATGAATTCGCTCCAAAACGGGGACGATTCAAGACAATGGCTCAAAAATCCGTTCGACCGGTTCCAGTGGATGTTGAATCAGACACGTCTGAGGACGAGATTCCCTTGGCCGAGGTTCTCGCGAAGATGTTTCAGGTTCCTGTCCCAGATCCTCCAGCATCCTCCTCCGGTAAGTCGGTTCCTCCCATTGCACCTCCTTCTTGTCCTCTGGCACCTGAGTCCACCATCCCTGCGCCACTAGAACCTCAACCTGAATAGAGGAACCCTGTTCTGCCAGGTGCCCCTGCTTCTCAACCTCCTAGAGTTAGGCGTGTCAAGACCTTAGCTAGCAAAAAACGTCCTAACCCTCATGCTTCATCTTCATCCCAACCATCCCGACCAGTTTGGCCATCCCCCATCCTTGCTAAAGACGCAAAATCACCTCTGTTTTTCGCCTTTCCAGAAAGGCTTCCTTGTCCCAATTGCGTTCTAAAACATTTCTTGTAGAACGCAATATTCACAAGTCTGATTTTGCTAAAGCAGGTTTGGTTTCCTTGTTGGAAGAACAACGTCTTCTAAAATTTGTAACATGCCCTAGTTTTTTCTCCCCGTTGTTGGTCAAGGAATTCTATGTAAACCTCTCACCGGCCATAACCGATCCCACTTCTTCTTGGTTCCATACTAATTATGTGCGGGGGAGAGTTGTGTCATTTTCTCCAGTTGACCTCAATGACTTCTTCAGGTTTCCTGAAGTTGTCTGTGATCCCCTTCACCCTTTAGCTTTGGATGTGGACATGGATGATGTGGCCAAAGTGCTGACGGGTAATCTTGAGTCCACTTGGCTGAAACCGGAAGGAATCAAAGTATCATCTCTGTCAGCCAAACACTTCTTGTTGTCTCGGTTATCTACCTCAGTTTGGATGCCTTCCACCCATGCGTCCACTATCTTTCATGATCGAGCAATTCTTCTCTATGCGATCAGCACGGGTCATCCAATCAACATGGGCCAAATCATGTTCGATTCCATTGTAAAAAATGCAGAGTCCTCCTCAAGCTACAACAAATTGCTGCTGCCCTGCACAGTCACTGCCTATCTTGTTTCCAAGTATCAAGTGCAGATTCCTCCTACTGACTGGACACCATTTCAAGGGGAGCTTCGCATTCTACGGAAGGCTTTTGAAGGATCCCATACGCTTGACATTGAGGGGGAGTGGCCCACTGCCACTCACACAGCTTCCTCAGCAGATGCCCCTACCAATCTCTCAGATCGACAGAGTTACATTGGGTACTTGAAGGCTCGTCTGGCGTTCCTTTCTGCTGAATAGCATCACATTCATTCCATCTTACAGCAGCTTGAAGATGATGCTTAACTTTGCATTGATTGGGCAAAAAGGGGGAGACATTTTGGTGGTTTGCTATAGGATAAGATAGCAGCAGGATAGCAGAGTAGGATAATGGAGTTATGGTTTTAGGAATAGAATAGTTTGTTATAGAATGAGCAGAGATAGAAAGAACATAGTTTGTTATGTTTATTTTTTTTTTGCTGCGTGGACTGTTGTGACAGTTAGTCTTCTGTTTCTCTTAATTCAATTTTCTGTTAATGCAATCTTCGTTCCTTTTGCATCTCCTATTTTTTTTTACTTTGCTATGTGTTAATGGTTTTGCAACAAACAATGCCAAAGGGGGAGATTGTTAGGTTTCTTCTTAATTGGCAATATTTGATGCAAATCAGTTTCCTTTGTCTTGCGTTTATCTCGTTCCAGATTTGTTTCCAGGAATGAATTTCTTTCCTGTTTTGAAAATAGAATGTTTGAAAACAGAATCTCTATCTAACCGTCTGCTAGATTTTAGGATTTTAGTTTCTTTATTCATTAAACTATTTTGGAAATCAAATGATTTATGTTAATCTGTTTTGGCATTCGAATTCTTTTCATTTTGCTAAGTTTTCTGAATGTGATCGACAACTCATTCTATTTTGAAAAGATCCTCTTTTGACGGCGTCACCCTCTTATTATTTAAGATTGTGATTTCATTTATTTTGTAGACATTCCTTCGCTTATTTTTCTGAATCTAGAAAACTAGGAATGTTTTCCTTTTCAAACAGGTCGAGCATTGTGTTCTCATATTTCTCATATCAAAAGAATATTCAGCATATGAAAGACTTTCCACGATCTGCCTCTATTCTGGAAAGGTCTCTGGATTTCAACGAGACTGTCGCAACAAAAGAAGCAACAAATTATCAGACAGTCTGCCCAGACAGATTTTCCACAATCTTCTTCTCTAATGGAAAGATTGCTTGCTACTGTCTATTTAATCTTGCCTTGTCTAAAGCCAGAGATCATCACTCGAGCACCATTTGATGTTGTCTATTCATTGTTAAGAAGATTGATTGTTATTGACTGTTTTCTGTGTGAGTGATCGAGAGAAAACAACTATGCTCTGTTGCAGCAATCACAGTAGGGTCTGTTGAAGATTGCTGAAAACTGGTGTGTTTTAGGAGTAGCAGTTGTTTGTCTGTAAAGCCACTTCTTTGAAGAAGTAGTGTCGTGTCCTCATTGTATGATTGTATATCTACTTTTCTCATAGTGGATTCTTGAACTGGGCGAGGCCCCACAAACGTAGGTGGTTGGCACCGAACTGCGTTACCATATCGTGTGTCACTTCTCGCTCTTTCAGCTTGTTGTTTTCACTATATTTATAGTCTTCCTACGACTCCAAAAATTTCATATCAGAATGAAGGCTTTGCTTGGTTCTCAAGATGTGTGGGAAATAGTACACATGGGCTACGATGAGCACGAAGACGATGCTGTTCTAACTCAAAATGAGAAGGATGTTTTGCCAACCTCCAAAAAGAAAGATCAAAAGGATCTTACTTTCATTCATCAAGCAGTTGGTGATGGAACATTTGAGAAGATATCTGCAACAACCACCTCCAAGCAAACATGGGAGATTCTTGATCATACCTTTAAAGGTATAGATAAAGTGAAGAAAGTTCGTCTTCAAAGTCTAAGAGACGACTTTGAAGCATTGCACATGAAAGAATCTGAATCATTTTCAGATTATAGTACACGAGTATTAGTTGTTGTGAATGAGATGAAGAGGTATGGAGAAACCATGAGTGACATCATGGTGATTGAAAAGATCCTTAGATCTTTAACGGAGAAGTTTAATCACATTATTGTAGCCATTGAAAAATCCAAAGATTTGGAAGCTATGACGATTGATGAACTTAAGGGTTCCTTGTAAGCCCATGAAGAAAAAATGCTGAAGAAGAAGAAGGAGCCAGTGGAGCATGTCTTGCAAACAAAGCTTTCATTAAAAGAAAATGAAAGCAATAGTGAGCAGAACCAGAAAGGAAAAGGACGTGGATTTAAAAATGGTCGCGGTCGAAGTCGTGGTCAAGGAAGAGGAAGAGGTGGAGGAAATTTCTTCAACAAAGAAGACAATAACCATGTTCATAGCTCTTCAAGGGGACGTGGAAGGCAAAATGATTACAAATAGAGACGGTATGACAACTCTCAAGTTCAATGTTATAATTGTCAAAAATATGGTCATTATTCTTGGGAATGTCATAGCAAGACTGTTGAGGAAAAGTCGAATTACGCTTCAAATGATAGCGAAGCTGTGGAATCGACTTTACTTTTGGCACTTAAAGGAGATGTAGATGAACAAAACAATACATGGTACTTGGACACTAGGGCAAGTAACCATATGTGTGGCAATAGATCGATGTTCGTGGAATTTAATGACATGGTGATCGACAATGTTACCTTTGGTGATTCATCCAAAATTTTGGTTCGAGGAAAAGGTAACATTTTGATTCGCTTAAACTCTGGAAAACATCAATTCATTTCTGATGTTTATTATGTGCCAGGTATGACTAGTAACATCTTGAGTTTGGGACAACTCTTAGAAAAAAGGTTATAATGTTGCTATCAAAGATTATAGTCTATCTTTGAGAAATCAATGTGACAATTTAATTGCTAAGGTTCCTATGCCCAAAAATTAGATGTTCTTATTGAATGTTCAAAATGACTTGGCTAAGTGTTTGAAAACTTGCTATAGAGATTTATCTTGGATATGGCACTTGAGACTTGAACATTTACACTTTGGTGGGCTTAAGTTGTTGGCAAAAAAACACATGGTGAAAGGTTTGCCATTGTTTGATCATCCCGATCAGTTGTGTGAAGGGTGTCTATTTGGAAAGCAATCTAGAAAGAGCTTTCCTAAAGAAAGTACAACAAGAGCCCTAGAACCACTAGAGCTTGTTCATACTGATCTATGTGGCCCGATCAAGCCAAGTTCTTTTGGTAAGAATAATTATTTTATATTATTTATTGATGATTATTGTCGCAAGACTTGGGTTTATTTTGTCATGGAGAAGTCACAAGCTTTCAAAGTTTTCAAGAAATTCAAAGCATTTGTAGAGAAAGATAGCGGGTACCATATCAAGTCTGTGCGATCTAACAGAGGAGGTGAATTTACATCAAATACATTCAATAAATTCTATGAATCTTATGAAATTCGACACCCCATGACAACTCCATACTCTCCTCAACAAAATGGTGTTGCTGAAAGAAAGAACAGATATATTCTTAACATGGCCAGAAGCATGTTAAAAAGCAAGAACATGCCAAAAGAATTTTGGGTAGAAGCTGTTGAATGTGAGGTTTATTTATCAAATCACTGTCCAACAAAAAGTGTGTGGAACCAGACACCACAACAAGCATGGAGTGGACATAAGCCTAATTTGTTTTATTTGAGGGTATTTGGTTGTATTGCCTATGCCCATGTACCTGATCAGCATCGCTCCAAACTTGATGACAAGAATAAAAATTACATTTTTATTGGCTATGATTTTAACTCAAAAGCATACAAGCTCTATAACCCAAGCACTAAGAAGGTCCTAATTAGCCACGATGTTGATTTCGATAAAGAATCATCATGGGACTGGGCCAATCAAAGTGAAGATTTTGATTTTCTTCCATTTTATGAAGATGCAAAAGACGAAGTTGTTCAAAGGGTTGCTACTCCACCACAAACTCCTACTCCTACACTTGGAGAGACATCACTAGAAGCAAGCTCTAGTAAAGGACCACAGCGTATGAGGTCTTTGCGTGACATATATGAAAAAACAGGTGAATTAACTCTTTGTTGCCTTCTTGCTGATTGTGAACCTATAGGTTTTGAAGAAGCAGTGCAAGACAGAAAATGGGTGCATTCCATGAATGAAGAAATTGAGGCCATTAAGAAAAATGACATATGGAAACTTGCAAACCTTCCCGCAAGTCACAAAACGATTGGTTTCAAATGGGTGTACAAGGGGAAAAAAATGCTAGCGGTCAAGTTGATCGATACAAAGCTTGACTAGTGGCAAAGGGGTATACTTAACAAAACGACATTGACTATGATGAAGTTTTTGCTGCTCCTATTGTTCGAATGAAAACTATCAGACTTCTTATTTCTTTAGCTGCTCATAAGAAATGGAAGATCTTTCAAATGGATGTCAAATCTACTTTTTTGAATGGGTTTCTTGAAGAAGAGATTTATGTGGAACAACCTTTAAGGTATATTGTAAAAGGACATGAACATCAAGTCCAAAAGTTAAAGAAAGCTTTATATGGTTTGAAGTAAGCACCGAGGGTGTGGAATACAAGAATTGATACTTATTTTCAAAGGAGTGGCTATATCAGATGTCCTTATGAACATGCACTTTATGTCAAACAACTTAACAATGATGTTTTGTTTGTTTGCTTGTATGTGGATGACTTGATATTTACAGATAACAATGTTAACATGTTTGAAGATTTCAAACGGGAAATGACATGTAATACTTACAATTTTAGTGTTTTAATATCGAAAATTTGAGTTAAAAAAATTTAAAATTTACTGTTCAAATATACGGTTACTGTTCACAAATACGATCATTATTTTATCGGCAAACAAAATAAGGTTCGGTGGTTACTATAGCTACAGTAACAAACTATTTGTAATTGTGGCTATATCAGATGTGGCTATATCAGATGTCCTTATGAACATGCACTTTATGTCAAACAACTTAACAATGATATTTTGTTTGTTTGCTTGTACGTGGATGACTTGATATTTACAGATAACAATGTCAACATGTTTGAAGATTTCAAACGGGCAATGACATGTAATACCTACAATTTTAGTGTTCTAATACCCGAAATTTGAGTTAAAAAATTTAAAATTTACTGTTCAAATATACGGTTACTGTTCACAAATACGGTCACTATTTTGTCAGCAGACAAAATAAGGTTCAGTGGTTACTGTAGTTACAGTAACAAACTATTTGTAATTGTGCAGTTTCGTCTTTTTCTGCCAGAAAAATCTATATAAACCCCTCCCCCCCATTTTGAAAATTCATTTGAGCAAGAAAGAAAGAATTTCTTTGCTTACTCTTTTCTCTTCTCTTGTTCTTCAACTGTTTTAGACAACAAATATAGTAGTAGGAAGAGAAAAACCCTAGTTTCTACATAGCAGTAGAGGAGATCTACTGTTGGGTACCTCTTTTGAAGCAATTGGAAGGTTTTTCTATTGGGTACCCTAGATGTGCTAGTTGATCGATGATTTTAGGCTGAGTATAACTCTAAATGAAAAACAAGCCTACCTCTACACTATGTCTTGTCAACCGAATCTTCTGCACCAGATCAGGGATGAACAAATACAAGACAAATGGCTTACCAGTCTGATTGAAGAAGTTACACAAGGTAAGCATGCTGACTTCAGGTTAGATGCCAAAAATATCTTAAAGTTTAGGAAAATGATTTGTGTACCTCAGAATGGACAGAGTAAGTAGATAATACTAGATGAGGCCCATCAAACCAAGTATATGATGCATCCAGGTGGAGATAAAATGTACCAAAACCTTAAAAATACCTACTGGTGGAGGGGCATGAAAAGGGATATAACCCAATATGTCTCTAGATGTTTGACATGTCAACAAGTGAAGGCAGAGCACAAAAAACTTTCAGGGATGTTACAACCACTTCTGATACCAGAATGGAAGTGGGACAACATCGCGATGGACTTTGTTAGCGGCCTGCCAAGGAATCAGAAGGGGGAAGACACCGTATGCGTGATTGTGGATGGTTTGACGAAAGTAGCTCACTTCCTACCCATTTGATCTACAAATTCCGTTGAAAAACTTGGAGAGCTATATGTCAAGGAAATTGTCAGACTCTATGGTGTTCCCACAACCATCGTGTCTAATAGAGACTCTAGGTTCACTTCTCAATTCTGGCAGAGTTTGCAAAAAGAACTAGGAAGCAGACTCACCATGAGCACTACATTCCATCCTCAGACCGATGGGTAATCTGAAAGGGTCATTCAAATATTAGAAGATATGTTAAGAGCTTGTGTCCTTGATTTCAAGGGCAACTGGAGCAAGTACCTACATTTAGCAGAGTTTGCCTATAATAATAGTTATCACGCAAGTATCAAGATGGCTCCATATGAAGCGTTCTATGGCAGACGCTGCATATCGCCATCTTGTTGGGCAGACTTTGAGGATCGGGTTCTCACGGGACCAGAATTGGTAGAAGAAATGAACAACCAGGTAAAGAAGATTCAGAAGAGTTTAATAACAACTCAGAGTAGGTAGAAAAGTTATGCAGACAAAAGAAGAAGACCTCTAAAATTTCAACCAAGTGACAGAGTTTTCCTGAAGATTAGTCCACAGAAAGGGATAAGACGATTTGGAATCAAGGTGAAGCTAGCAACGAGGTTTATCGGCCGATTTGAGATACTCAAGCGAGTTGGTGAGTGCGCCTATGAGCTGGACTTGCCAAATCGTATGTCCTCGATTCATAACATATTCTATGTGTCGATGCTGCGGAAGTACGAGCTAGACCCATCACATATCATACAATGGGAAGAAGTCATACTTCGAGACAATGCAACTTACGAGGAACCAGCAATCAGAATATTAGATCGTAAAGTACAAAATCTTAGGATTAAGGATATTTCGTTAGTTAAGGTTCTGTGGAGACGTCATGATTTGAAAGAAACGACCTGGGAGCTGGAAAGCGAGATGAAGAACAAATATCCAGGTTTCTTTACCCACAATACCTAACCAAACAACATTGACGTGAAAAAGTACAAATTTTGAGGACAAAATTTATTCTAAGGAGGGTAGGTTGTAATACCTATAATTTTAGTGTTGTAATACCCGAAATTTGAGCTAAAAAAATTTTAAAATTTACTGTTCAAATATACGGTTACTGTTCACAAATACGGTTACTATTTTGTCGATAGAAAAAATAAGGTTCGGTGGTTACTATAGCTACAGTAACAGGCATTGTAGCTACAGTAACAAACTATTTGTAACTGTGCAATTTCGTCTTTTTCTGCCAGAAAAATCTATATAAACTCCCTCCCCCCCTCTTCATTCTGAAAATTCATTCCAGCAAGAAAGAAAGAATTTCTTTGCTTACTTTTTTTCTTCTCTTGTTCTTCAGCTGTTTTAGATAGCAAATATAGTAGTAGGAAGGGGAAAACCCCAGTTTCTGCATAGCAGTAGTGGAGATCTACTGTTGGGTACCTCTTTTGAAGTAATTGGAAGTTTTTTTGATCAAAGCAGGTATAATCACTCTGCTCTAATATCTATTTAAGATTGGAAATGTCGTTGTTCATTTCAGTATGCATACGTAGTCTACTGTTCATATATACGGCAATATGCACTGTTACTATTTAGCACTGTTCATATATACGATACTGTTCATGGGCAATTATTAAATCACATTTTCAAAACGTAGATCCTAAAGACTTTGGCCAAAGACTCGGAATAAGTTGAGATTTAAGGAATTACTACTGAGGTGGAAGTGATTACTCTACTCTCTAGTATTATTTGAATTTTAATGCTGAATATGTGATGTTTGCATTGTTTGAATGCCTAGAATATGCAAGGTTATTGACTAAATGATTTGTGAAAGATTTTCCTTTATTTTTAATTTATTTATGACCAAGAGAATATGTTCTATAGTTACGTCTTGTATGATTTTCTACATTAGAAATCGACAGTCATTGTTTTCATTCATAAAAATACTGATTTATGATGTCATGCTGATGGAATGTTTAATTATTGATAAAATATTTATTTTATTATGCTCTGTTCACAAAAATAAGATTAAATAAAGATTTTAACCACGTACCGGAGCACGGACGAATGTCCTTCGTGTGTGTTCCATGCATAATTAGAACTGGTTGTTAAGATTGACACCTGAATGAACTGGGTTTCAGAAATGATCACAGAGAAAGGTTTGAGTTTCAGAATTGATCTCTCTCCCCAGATCTAGAACACAGAGGTTAACCCCTTTCGGTCTAATTGACAACTGTTGATAAATAAATGTTTGAAACGCCTAATGGATGATAAATATTTGCATGTTCATTGTTTGGTTTAAATAACGCTATGGATGTACTGTGTATGATCCATTGGGCTCTTGAGCTCACCCAATCATTTTTTTCAGGTAACTATTGAAGACATCGCCCCAGCAGATCAATATAAATTAATAACAGTGTGCCTCACAGTATGAGGATAGTAAAAAATAAACTGTATTGTAGGGCTTGTGACCCACTATATTTGATCACGTCAGATGTCGATAGTATTTGTATTATCAAAAGATGGCTATGGAGCCTACAGAAATGTTTATAACTCTGATCATAAATCAATGTTTTCAGTTATTTTGAAATACTTAGATTATTGTATTTTTGTTGTATTTATACTTTATACCTTGGGGTATAAACTAATGAAACTAACAGATGTGATAAATGATAAAAAGAAAAAGTAATATCCCCAGTTCTCAGACAAAAAACAGGATTGACTGCACTCGGAAGAAATGACATCTCAAGCTATAAGACAATCACGTCGTCTATGACGTATGTGAGAAAGATTGGGAGCTGGGGTGTTACATGACATTTGAATTCGAGATGACCGATTTAGGTGTCATGACATACTGCTTTGGTATTGAGGTACACCAAATGGATAATGAAATTTTTATTTCCCAATCTGGATATGCTGCAAATGTGCTTTGCAAATTCAACATGAGTGATTGCAAACCTGTTAATACTCCTGTTGAATATGGGTTGAAGTTATCAAAGCATGAATCAGGATTAGATGTGGACTCAACCATGTTCAAAAGCCTAGTCGGAAGTTTGCACTACTTGAATTGTACAAGACCGGACCTTCTTTATGTTGTTGGACTAGTTAGTCGTTACATGGAAGTTCCTACCGTGTCACATTTCAAAGCTGCCAAGCATATTCTACGATATCTCAAAGGTACATTAGATTATGGAATGCATTATTCATCTTCTAAACATTTTAAGCTTGTGGGATACAGTGATAGTGATTGGTCCGGTGATTTGGATGATCACAAAAGTACAAGTGGCTTTGTTTTCTTTCTTGGAAATAGTGCTTTCACATGGAGCTCAAAGAAGCAATCTATTGTGGCACTCTCAATATGTGAAGCGAAGTTGTACTTGTCATGCACTTTAGCTTTGAAATTTGTTACAAGCTCTTGGATTGGTGCAAATAGAGCCTACTAAGATTTTTCTTGATAATAAGTCTGTTATTGCCTTATCGAAGAATCCAGTCTATCATGATCGCACCAAACATATTGATACAAGGTATCATTTTATTCTAGATTGCATTTCAAATAAGGAGATCCAATTGAAATATGTGAAGTCTCAAGATCAGATTGCTGATATTTTCACCAAGCCCCTTCGGCTTGATGCTTTTTCCAAGTTACAGTCTCTGCTTGGTGTGTCTACAAGGTGACTTATGTTTAAAAGGGGAAGTTTGGTATAAACATGAATCACGTTTAAGAGGGGATGTTAGTATTTATACTAAACATGATTCATGTATTCGAATTTGGTACATGTTTATACATTTATTTAGTTCATGTATTTTCTAGTTTATGTATTTGCATAGTACATATGTGCATTAATTTATATGCATGCACTAATATTTATTATAATTCATGTATGGATTTAGTTCATATGATTCATGTATGTCATAAATGTTTGATATTCATTTGAGCACTATATAAACCTATGTAAGCATAACATTTGAAATCAAGTTGAAGGAACAAAATATTCTAAGTTTTCCTCATTTTTCTCTCATTCCTCTTCAAATACTTTGAGTTCTCCCGGCACTGACTCCTTACTATTCACAAACAAGAAATGCTTAAAAAGGGAAGAAGATAAAAAATTAACTTTTTAATTGCTTTATTTGTAGGCATCTACGTACTTGTATCTCATAT
>JAJIYU010008710.1:0-17756 GCA_030144865.1 Tinospora cordifolia | reverse complement strand
CTGGATTATCTTAATGTAATTTGCTTTGGTTTTAAATTTAATTGTTTTACTTTTAAATGACTTTATTTGTTTAATGATTTCAGTCCGAATAAATGATTTTAAGGATTTTCGTTGCGTTATTGTTAAATTGTGTCACTTCCGGTAAATATTTTGAGAACCCTTTTGATGTTTGATTTTAACAAATGATTATCGAAATATTGACTTAAGAACAAATATACTATGATTTGAACGGTGTTCCGAAGAATAAAATTTTTGATAGAAGAAAATTTTAGTAGCATCTCAATTTTCATCGGGCGACAATCCACATGTGATGTAACACGTGAACGGAGGTCCGGTCGAAAATTGGAGTGTTACATATGGAGATTTGGAGATTTAATTATTTTGAAATTTATGGAAGTTTGATATTTTTGAGAAAAATATAATTCTTTTACTCTTAAATCCTTAAGTTGATAATAGTTAAAATAAATTATTTTTGGATATAAATATGAAGGGTAAAATTTGGAGATTTATAACTTCTCATAATTAAAAATCTAGATTGAAACTCAAATTCAAGTTTTAGTGTTTTTAAATTATTAGTTCTGATCTAAATAAATTTATTTAGAAGCGAATAAATTGTAGAAGCTTGGGAATAAATTAATAGAGTTTTTATTTTCAGATTGAAAGTTTAAATTAGTACATGTGATATTTTTTTTAAAATATAAGCAGAGACGTATTTTTGAACAAAATTTAATAAACACTGAAGATCTAGGAATAAATTAAAATAATTTTTATTTTAGCTTTAGAACCTTATTTTGATCTAAATAAAATTAATTGAATATGAATTAATCCCTTTTAGAAATAAAAGAAGATGATCGAAATAAGTTCGGAAAGTTTGAGATTTTTATATTAGGTTTATTTTAGGACAAAGAGAAATTAGAAAGTTGGGGAAGTATCTGAACTCTAAATTATTTTTAAATTATCATGGATAAGACATAAGGACTTATAAATTGTTTTATTTAGATTATAAGAAATTCTGAAAATTGGAATGACCCTAAATTAGTTGAAATTGATGTTTAGACTTTATAATTATTTTAGAAATTATTTAAGCTTAAGAATATTTTTGAATGAGATTGAATGTAAATTAAGAACTTAGAAAATTTTTATTGATGGTTGAATTTCAAATTTTAAAATTTTAGAGTATCGAAGAGCTCGAAGGAAAGCAAGGTAGCCTTGAAGGTCTGCAAAATTAGGTGGGTGTGATTTCTTTGCTCATACGTGTTATATAGATTTAGAATTTAAAGTATTTGTTTGAATAGTTCTAGGTTATTAGAATTTTATTATGAAATTGATTGAAATTGTTTGGAGTGTTTGGTTGATGTTATGATGAATAATTATTTATTTATTACATACAAGAATAGGGAAACATACACTTAGACTTCATTATTTACTAATATAAACTGTCATTTTCAATAGCATGCATAATCAATTAATTTTCTATTGTGTTGTGTGATGTTTGGTATGATTGAACTTGTTTGTGAAACTAAAAATAAGATGAAGGATTATTAAGAATTCATGTATCGATGCGATCAACGAGCCTGAAGCGGATCGAGGGGACATCGCCTATATGTCACTGCTTGAGATTGACAAGCTACAAGGTGGATCATAGGTATTTTCAACCGTGAGCTATCTGGGATAGCTAGAAGTCCTTGAGAGATGGTATTACGTGGTAATAAGTACACACCCTCGGATTGTGATTTTGAAAAGTAACTAGCCTTAGGCATTATCTGAGATTTTTTTTTGTTTTAGATCATAGGGAATACCGATAGTCATCTCAACATTCTTCTGATCTTAGATTACAACCAAAACAAATGAATGTTTGAAATGCCTAAGGTGTGAAAGTGTTTGTAATGTTTTGAGTTTGGATCTGTATAATGCGTGTGATGTGTAGGAATGATAGACAGGGCTTTTGAGCTCACTCTATTTGTATTTTCACATACACATGGAAGCAAATCACCGTAACATACGTCAGAAGACTCTCACTTTTGTTTGGAAACCTTGTGAGGGAGGTTATTTGAGATAAGAGAATTTGGAGGTTGTATTTTGCTTATTTTTACTGAACCGATTTACATATATCTTATTTTAGTTTCAATTTGAAAAATATTTCAATGTTTTAACGTAACTATTGAACGATATTATATGTTTAACAGTTACTGTTTTAATAGAAGTTTTTTTGAAGAAATTATGTTGCGTGATTTATGATTTGCGATTTGCGATTTGTGATTAGTAATTTATGATCAATGATTTCTAACTTTAGTTTGTTTTGTCTAACTATGGAGATACGGTGAATATAGTGGAAAGTTCTTTTGATCTTTTAATTTATGAAAAATGTGTTTTCATATTTTTATTTGAGAACTATTTATCATGAACTTGAATTTTAAGAAAAGGATTTTGACAAAAATTTTTAAGTAACATTTCGATTCTCAACGGGCGGCAACCCACACGTGAGGCATCTCCGCATTAGACCCATAGCACATGACGAGAGGTCTGATTGGGAGTTGGGGTATTATATTTGATACCCCTCTCCAAGACTCCACCTTCCCTTGATCTAAGCTCTTAGCTATAAGAGAGAAAAATGGTCACCGTGGTAGGGTATTTGGCACAGTTAAGATTTGGAACAATTGAGAAAGTGGCTTATCTTAGCATTGGAAGAACATTGCTGTGGCCATTTCATGATTGTCTCTTAAGGTAAAACCACCCTTTCCCCTCTTTGCTATATGGATTTGAAGTTCTAAGCATTAAAATGTAGGAAAATAAGTTTGTTGTAACCTATTACAATAGAAACTTGTCTTAGAGGCAACTTTACGACAACTTTTGAAGTGCTTAGAGGAGTTCGTCGGAGCTCAATTTTGAAGGGCATGATCTTGGTACTTAAGGCTACAAGTGATATAGATCTCTTCCCATAATCTTCTCTGGTCATGATTTACCATGCATACCAAGTTGCCTTGTTACTTCGATGTTCTGATACTTAGAAAATTTTGAGTTTGAATAGAATGCATGCTATGTGTTTGATGAAATGTATGAGTAGGATTGGTCATTTATCCTTACTAATTTGAATGGGTTTTGAAAGAGAATGTTCCCGTGATCTAAAAAATGCAAAGGATGTAGGAAATGACATTTAATTAGGGGTTTAATGGTGGAAAATAATGCTTGAAATTCACAAAAATATATGAACTTAGGGGCATTTGTTGCATAGCTGAAAATTTAGGGAACCAATGGACAGAGCAAAACTTATTGTTTTGAGCTAAAAGTTGGTGAAACCTTTGTGGAAATCCCAAAAATAAGTTTACCAAATTTCATCCAAAACTGATAGAGGTAAGTACATCAATTAAGATGAAATGTGACTGCCTGTCACATGAAATCCAGATATAGAGGGGACTGATAACCCACTTAAAACCCCTACCAAATGAAATCCAAAAATTATAAAATAAAATTTTGGTAAATATTTAGGAAGTGTAGATTAAATATACAAAAGTTTGGATCAATCTAATGCACAGTTTGATTGCAATAAAAAATTTATGAAATTCATTATGCAATAGGGACTATGTAACTAAAATTTGACTAAGGAAAATTAGAAATTTTGACCATATTGACCTAATTTAACCAAATTAACCCCATGTTGACCAATTTTGACTAAGTTTGATCAGTTGACTAAGTTTGATCAGCTGACTAAGTTTGACCAAATTTGACCAAGTCAAATCTAAGTTAAGAAAGACCAGTTAGGGGTAATAGGATTAGAACTGAGCTACATTTCACAAAGAAACTGAAATTAGGTTTAAATAATGCAGATATCTTAGCTTATATTGTAAGATTGGGCTTAGCGTTGATGAAACATTGGTATGTAAGACCCAATGTAAGTAGTTTAATTAAGATGTTACATTAACTTGTATTCCTTGCATAAAACATGAATCACAATACGGTGTAAGAAAAAGAGCTAGCTAATGCACACTTCAGTCTCATGTATTATAATTTTTAGTTCCATGTAGGCTTGCAGTGACAGGCCTTGACTACGTATAATGAGACTTAAGGACCATCACATGTAGTTCCGTCAGGGGGGGTATCGAATGACTCTAGGAATGAAATGGATAGTGAAAGAATAGAAAGAGTAAATATTTGCCCACAGAACACTTATCCCAAGCTCCTCCCATTACACGCAAAAGCAACCGAGATAGAAAGAGCTAAAAAATCAGCATCAACGTCTATACTCCACTAAAAAAACCCTAAAGAGTAGGCCAAAAAGCTTATTGAAGAGTAAGTGAACACTCATACATGAACTGGCATGGGTTCGATGGTTTCATCTAATTTGAGCTAAATCAAATGGTTTTGAGGTATAAATTGATGTACATTGATAAAGAGACTGTAAGCTCAAGGTTTGAGTGTAGGGTCAAGGCACATGATTTGATTGGAATTTGACTCGAGGTGCAAGTGCGGGTTAGGGTACATGATGTGATTAGAATTGGACTCGAGGTTTGAGCGTGGGATTAGGGTGTATGATTAGTGCGCCTAACTTTTGACTCTTTCGAGTAATGATACTTGATGACTAAGCATGAGATTGGAGTATTCGAGGAATATGCCTAGCTCATGACCTCCTTGATTTGCTCGTACGCTTGACTCATAACTCACTCGAGTGATGACCTTAGGGTTGGTTTGATGATTTGAAACCTTAGTATAGATATAGTTTTCAACTAGCATATATTCAAAAATGTTCTTCTTTAACTGTTGCATTATTTATAACTATTTTTACTTCATGTTATGTTCTTAAGCATCGTTTCATTAGTACTGTTCATGAATACATGCACTATCTTAGGCATGTTGATTATAAGTAATATGTTGACTTACTACTCACTGAACCATATTGCAATTTAAGTTCACTATTCTATTACTAACATTTCAAGTCGATCGGTGGCTGAAAAGGGAAAGGCATAGTGATTGCCTAGTTCCCTTTGTGGTCCCCTTCTCTTTTCTTGATTTTGTTATAGGTTGGTCACTTGTGTATATATAATTAATGGCAAGCTGTATATTTTTGAAAGAAGAAAATATGTAATCTATAGTAGCAAACTTCCATTATGTATCAAAGGGTGGTAATTGCTCATAGATTTAATTGTAATATTTTGTTTGCTCTTGCACTTCACTTGATGAATTCTTGAAATTACTATGATGTCATGTAGGATTATAATTTGAAAGGTTTAATAGGGATTGAGCGAGCATCTCTCAATGAGTCGGTTTGCTAAGTCAATGTGCTGGTCAGGCCACCCTTCAACCTAAGGAAGGGCTTCGACGACGTGATATCAAAGCCTAGGTTCAAAATTGAACATTAATAAATGAAGGACCTTGGTGACATTAGAGTAATTATGAAAGTGAACAAAACCACAAACTTAAAGAAAAAGGGGAACTATCAATAATAAAATGTTTTTTTAACATAATATATAATACTACTAAGTGTTTAGTGATAGGTTTATTATAAATGGATGAAAAACCAATAATTCAATTTGAAATGTAAATAGAGATGTCACTCAGGCGGGGTAAAAGACCACCCAAGGGGGGTAGACCATCGCTTAGGCGTAGGGAGTTGAAAACACCACCCCCTCCCTAGCTTGTGATTGAGACAGACCCATTACAGAAACTTGAAGCCCTATTCCACGCGTAGACTGCATTGCTTCATCAGCGCTTGGACTGCCTTGAGGTTGAGAAACGTAGACATGAGCTATCTACATTGGTAGGACCTTCTATCCCAATTGGACCCTTAATGCCAACCGCACTACCTCGTATACTCCCACCGCTTGCTTTCCCTATAACACCAGCTTTAGAGCCACCAGTTGAGGTTGTGATAGCTCTTGTTGTTCTTACCTTGAATAGACAGAGAAATGAAGAGCCTATGCTTTGCTCTTCATGAGTTTCATGGACTTGCACCTCGAGGGGTTCAAGGGCAGTATTAGCCTGGAGGAAGCAGAAGATTGACTGCTGAACATGGAGAAGAACTTTAAGACCTTGGATTATTTGAGGTAGACCAGGTTCTATTCTCGGCACATATGTTGGAGAGTGAGGTTGGCACATGGTGGTGATCTACTAGGAGCATAGAGGGTCCGATCACCTCGTGGACCAAGTTTAGAGAGCTTGTCCTTAAGGCTTACGTTTGAGAGGTTGAGTTGGAATGTGAGAAGATGGAGTTTTTGAGTCTGAGCTAGGGGAACATAATAGTGAAAGAGGGTTGAATTTTTTTGACAAGGGTTGAGGGTGCTATTATGTAACACCCCAACCCCCAAGAGAGAGGTTCTAGCTCAACCACAAAGCGGGTTGGGTCCAATGTTACATTTACAAGTACACAACTTACATCTCAATTCCTTTATTTAAACACTCGTTGAAAACGTTCATGAATACATCATAATGTATTAAATTTCAATTCAACAAGGCTATACAATTAGATAAAGGAATACTTTCAACTCTTTATTTATTCAAATAAAATAAAGAAAGTAACATTCTTAAATCAAAACTTGAGTACATAACTTTCAAAACTTGAGTACATAACTTTCAAAACTTAAATAAAATTCACGAAAGTCTTAATATCAAAATTTGGGCAACATGCCTTTTAAATAGAACTTTTAAAACTTAGAAATAATCTAATATCCATGGCCTTCATGATTCAAGTCAATTTCTTGAAAAATAAAAGGAAGGGGTGAGCACATAGCCCAGTGGATCATTCATTAAACAACTAGGTTACTATTTCAAATCAATAGCACATCTGATTTCAAACACTTTCATGAATTAAGTGATTCAAGCAACTTTTTAGTTGTAGTTGACATTAAGACCGGAAGGGATTCTACTCCCTTGATGTTCTTAATTTAGATACCCCTCTTTAGGGTGGAAACACATTTCTTTATCACTTTCCATTGGATGCCACATACTAAGTATCCCTTAGTTGCGCTCCACAACCACAGACTCCAAGCATGTGTTAAGAACACCCATAGCACCCATACGGGTCACTATGACAGTACGTGGTTCTTATCTTCAATTTCTTATATTTAAGAATCACATAATCATAAAAGGAATTTAAAATGTAAATATCAGAATTTTAAACAACCAAGAAAGCATGAAAACATTACATCGCATGCTTGAAACATTGAATTAAATCCTAAACATGCTAAGCATGGCATGCTCTCATGAGTGATTAAAACATAAAAACATGCTAACTAAAATTAAAATATGATTAAACATGCTGAAACTAAAATAAGACATGCTGAAAATTAGAATTTAAACAAGCATGAACATGCTAGAAATTTAAAATAGCAAAGTAGAGGTTTAAGAAATCTCCTCTACCTTAATTCGAGTTTTTGCTGAATCCGGTAGATGTTCGCCTTACCAACCACTTTCAAAACTTTAAACCACCAACAAGACTACTTCAACAAGTCTCTAAAATACTAAAATAAGAACTTCTCACGCAAGAGAGAAAAGCGGGTGAGAAGAGGTGCCAAGAAAAGGGCAAGAACAAGCAAAGAGGGAAGTGTCAACTCTTTACTTTGGGATGAGATGAATGTGAGCAAGAGGGGGTATTTATAGGTGTTCATGAGCACAAGGGGGGCATCTAGGGTAGCTCGCCACGTTTGGGCATGTTTCCAAACTCATAAGGGGATGGTTTGGGTGAGAAAGGCAAGTGTGTTCATGGTTGGCAAGTGGGACCATTAAGGTTTCCAATCCAAGTGTGAGCAAAATCTTTGAACTTTATTCGTTTCTTTTATGTGTGTTAACACAATTAAAGGTTTATAATACATTCTAATCTCTCTTGGACATCCTCTATTAGTAGGAAAACATTCTAATGTGTTGTGATTCATAAAATCAAATAAGTTTCTAATATGGGCACACAAAAACAAAGCTTTGGAATGTTTCTTATTTCCCTTGGATTCTCTCCCTTTTTGGCTCCACATGTGAGCATGAGATAAGTTTCTATTTTCTAATTTTTTCTAGGTGAAGGAATCTTTCTATATCTCGTTAAATCAACCACTCTCATTAAACTTCTATCTTGGGTTTGTCACAAGTGTGCCCATACACACACTTATGAGACATTTTATATGTAACCTTAGTATACATGATCATTTATCTTGGCACATGGAATTATTCTTCATGGTTTCTATAGGTGTGGGCATACTTTAACATTTACATGGGCACATGGGATCATTGTTCATAGTTTTAAATAATGGTCACATCCCCTGGAGCTTGGGGTAGGGTAGGGTGCACATGATCATGATGTTCTACCCATGTGACTTGCACATGTTAGGGGTGGCCATGACTTCATGGGTTCACAAAAATCAAATAAAAATTAATATCTCTTTATTTACATGGAACTATGATTTATAACCTATAGTTTTGGAATCACATGAACCTAATGCACATTTTAAGGTATGGTTTGGCCCAAGATGATTTTCCCTTAAAAACTTTCCTTATTTAAGACCCGCTAAGGTCACTAGGCAAATGAAAATCCAAATCTTGGCCAATTGTTCTGATTTTTGGATATGTCATTCATTTTGTTAGTTCATGTCATTTCATTTCGTTTCAAGTCATTTCGACAATTTTTTCTAATTTGGACCCCTTGAAGGGCATTTGACAAATGAAAACCTTAACCTCGACCAATTAGTATAATTTTTGGATATGTCGTCCCCTTAGTTGGTTCAAGTCACCTTACTTCATTTCAAGTTGTTTTGGGTTTCTAAGGGGTACTAAATGAGAGTTTTGGAAACCTGCCAAATTTAGCCCTGAAATGAGCTTGGTTTCATTTTGCACCCAAATTTCACTGAATAAATGATAAATTTTATTTAATTGAGTATAGAGAATTTAGGGCATTACATATTAGGCAGGCGACTTCCAGATCTAGGGCTTAGACCTCAGAGTAGATCAAGAGGGAGGCCCTATAGTATGAGATGGACAGATTGGATGAGCGTCTTATGATTTTTGTAGTATTGAGCAGTACCCCTCAGCCACAGCCATAACAACAGACACTATTGCAAACTCAACCATCATACAAAGGTGGATCTGGAGGTTATCAAGGTCATGGTCATCACTAGAGGCATAAGAAGAGGAAATTTTCTAAGGGATAATTGAACACTACTTCGGATTAGGCCATCATGAAGGTAATTACACTTGCAACCACTCCTATTTAGTCACAACTACCGATAGAGTAGGAGAGTCAGCGTTATCAGGGAGGATGGAGGCAACCCCTTACATATTATCAATGTGGAAAGGTTGGACACAAGAATATTAAGTGCCCAACCCTTGTACTAGGTCCCAGTTCTTTTGCCCCAACCATTGTAGATAGAGCACAATACGTCACCTAGGCAGACCCTAACTTCATGAGGACCTCTATGGAAGGTACTGTTTCACTCTATGATTCATCCATTTCTGTCTCGATTGATGTTGGTTGTACCTTGTCTTTTATTTTTAGATGTGATGTGGATAGATTAGGACTTAGACCAGTTAGGGCTCCCACTTGGTTGATGTTGAGTGGTAATACCCTAAATTCTTTGTCCTCAATTAAATAAAATTTATAATTTATTTAGTGAAATTTGGTTGCAAAATGAAACAAGGCTCATTTTAGGACTAATTCTGGCAGGTTCCAAAACTCTCATTTAGTTTCCCTTAGGGACCCAAAACAACTTGAAATGAAGTAAGGTCAAATGAAACAACTAAGGGGACAACATATCCAAAAATTAGAATAATTGGTTGAGGCTAAGGTTTTCATTTGCCAAATGCCTTTCAGGGGGGTCCAAATTAGAAAGAATTGTCATTTAGGGTACTTCAGGGGATCAAAATGACTCGAAACAAAACGAAATGACATAAACTAACAAAATGAATGCCATATCCAAAAATTAGGACAATTTGCCAAGATTTGAATTTTTATTTGCCTAGTGACCTTAGTGGGTCTTAAATAAGGAAAGTTTTTGAAGAAAAATCACTTAGGGCCAAAACATATATTAAAATGTGCATTAGGTTCATGTGATTCAAAAACTATATGATATAAATCATAATTCCATGCAAATAAGGGGATATTAATTTTTATTTAATTTTTGTAAACCCATGAAGTCATGACCACCCCTAACATGTGCAAGTTACATGGGTGGCACAACATGATCATGTGCACCCTACCCTACCCAAAACTCCATGGGACGTGTCCATTATTTGAATCGTTATGAAATGATCCATGTTCCATGCAAATTATTTAATGCACCCACATTAGTAGATGTTTTATATGGTCTAGAAACCATGAGATTCGATTTCATATACACCCCACTTGATTGTGTACACCTACACCCACTTAAGCCATAATCCACCCAACCATGTACATGTGTGTGTGCACACATGTGAGCAACCCTATTTAGATAGTTTCTTGAAACCAAGATGAGCATCTTTGACTATTATATGGTGTCCCCTCAAATTTGCTTTTGGACACCCGTGCATGATGTCCAAGAAATAAGAGAATGGAAAAGTATTTGTTATGTGTTTGTGTGATGAGCAAGCAAGGAAACCAAAAAAGAAAGTTGTCATGAGCACATATGGGATGTCCCATTTGAATTAGAATATGATTTAAACCTCTTTTGTGTTCACAATAGTTAGGAAACAAGATTGTACTCATATCTTTTGAATTAGAAAGTCATAGTGGTCCCGCTTGCCAACTGTGAGCACACTTGCCCTCTTGTTGCAAACTATCCCCTTATGAGTTTGGAAACATGCCCAAATGTGATGAGCTGCCCTAGATGCTTCCTTATGCTCATGAATACCTATAAATATCCCCTCTTGCTCACATTCATCTCATCCCAAAGTAAAGAGTTGATACTTCTCTCTTTGTTTGTTCTAGCCCTCTTTTTGGCACCCCTTCTCATTCTCTTTTCTTTCTTGTGTGAGAAGTTCTTATTTCACTAATTTAGAGAGTTGTTGAAGTAGTTTTGTTGGTGATTAGAAGTTCTTAAAGTTCTAAAAGTGGTAGATAAGGGGAACCTCTGCCGGATTCTACAAAGAAACTCGGATTAAGGTGGAGGGGATTTCTTGAACTTCTATTTTGCTCTTTCAAATTTTTAACATTTTCATGCTTGTTTAAATTCTAATTTTCAGCTTGTATTATTTTAGTTTCACTATGTTTAATCATATTTTAATTTTATTTTAGCACGTTTTTATATTTTAATCACCCATGAGAGTGTGCCATGCTTAAAATTCATGTTTAGGATCTAATTCAATGTTTCTAGCATGCTATGTGATGTTTTCACACCTTTTTGGTTTAAAATTCTGAAATTTATATTCTAAATTTTTTTCATGATTATGTGATCTTAAACATAAGAAAGTGAAGATAAGAACCATGTACTGTCATAGTGACCCGTATGGGTGCTATGGGTATTCTTAACACATGCTTGGAGTGTGGTTGCGTGGCGCGACTAAGGGATACTTGATATGTGGCATCCAATGGAAAGTAACAAAGAAATGTCTTTCCACCCTAAAGAGGAGTATCTAAATCAAGAACATTAAGGGAGTACAACCCCTTTTAGTCTTATGTAACACCCTCACCCTCGTATCTTTAAGCATTGGACATGACCACCATTCTCTTGACAGTGGACTTAACCAACTGGCGGGTCGGGCCGGTGTTACTTTACAAGTGACACACACTTGTCCTTCTCTTTTTCAATATCTCATGCCTCTGTATAAAAATTCAAGAATACAAAATTTTCACTTCAATAAAATCAACGCAAATTAAAAGAGATAAAGAAATTCAAACTATTCTATTCACAATGGAAAAAATTGAAAGTACTAAACTTTTCAAAAAAACTAATTATTATAGCGAAAAACTTCAAAATACTTTTCAATAGAAAAGATTTAAACTTTGGGCAACATGCCCTTAAAAGTTCTAAAAATAATAAGGTAGAAACTTTCAAAGAACGATCCATGTTCAACTGCTTCATAGGTTTCACTTTCCTTAAAAAAATAAGAAAGGAGTGAGCACATAGCCCAATGGATCCTTTTCGAACAACCATCTTTCATATTCAAACTCATAACACAATCACAATTGAAATACTTGCAATCATTAGGCGTTTCAAACAACAATTTGTTCAAGTCGAGTCTTAGACCAAAAGGGTTTTTAACCCCTTGATGCTCTTAACTAAGTAAACGGGGCCCACTCGGCATCAACCTGTTCGTGGCACGTGTCGGCATCAACCCGTTACACGTGGTGACTCACAAGGTACTGTGGTACACGACCCTCAAGTACTTAGGTCTGAAAATCATATAACCTAACTCATATGAAAAGAACATCCATAGCGTCGCCTTGACCACAATGATGGTACGTGATTATTATCACCATCGTCTCAGCTTAACTCTCATATCATGATCTCATAAAATAAATTTCAGAATATGAAATCAAACTAAAATTTAGAATATGCATGATCAATTCATGAAACACTCATAACACATGCATCATACTTTAATTTAAAAGCCTAAGTATGATACTAACATGGCATGGATGATATAATTGTTTAAACATAAATCAAAATTGAAAAACTAAAATAAACTTTTAAAATTCTGAGACTGAAATTGAAAATCATTGATTTTAGTGAAAAACACACAAACAATGAGTATGCCATAAATTTAAATAAGAACAGAAGGGTGTTCTAAAAATCACTTCTACCTTGTGATGTTTTCTTCAGAAATTTCTGCAACAATTCTCCCACGTACTAGTACCAACGAAGATCAACCAAATTAATTCTTCAACCCAAGAGAAAAACTTCTCACACATAAGAGAGAGGAAAGAAAGGTGAGAAGAGGTGACAAGAAGAGGGCTTGGAGAAAATAAGAGAAAATCTCAACTCTTATTTTTGGAATGAGGGAAGTGAGAGCCTAGGGGGGTTTATATAGATTTTCAAAGTGGGAAAAGTAGAAACTTTTGAGTTTTTCTTGGAGTAAAACACCTAAATTCTCTAGTATTTTTCGTTAATTTCGACGAATTTTCTGTCAATTTCGACGAATTTTCCGTCAATTTTTTTGCATTTTTTCTGGCGCATTGGATTTTCCTCAAGACACGCATACGGATCACATCTGAGGGTCGAGATTGGCACACACGGAGTCGCACCGTGCAACTTAACGATTGGGATTTCGCAGCTTTGATCGCGACCGTCCGATCGTCCTTGATCATCTTCGTCCGTTCGATCTTTGTTATCCTGTGTGCTCGGGCATTGGTGCAGATCATCTTGCGGCTGTCGAATCACGAGATTAGATTCAGATCGACGGTTTGCAGCCGTTGGATGTGTTTTGAGTTATATTTATATGATTTTTAGCCGAATTTCATGTTCTATTTTCGAATTTTTGCAAAACCTTAATCCAAATTGACTTTCTAATCTTGTTTTCATTAAAAGTTGCACATATCCTTGCATTTTTGGCTATGATATCCCATGATATACATTATATTCATATATTTTCTTTCAAAAATCCATTAAATTGATTTAATTCCTTATTTGACTAAACTAGAACTTACCAAAATTTTCATCCTTTAATTCCGTATAATCTCTAAATAAATTTTCAAATTTCATATGAATTTTTGAAATGTTACATCTTAACGTCAACTACAACCAAAAAGTTGCTTGAATCACCTAATGCATGAAAGTGTTTGAATTTGGATGTGCTATTGATTTGAAACAGTAACTTAGTTGTTTAATGAATGATCACTGGGTTATATGCTCACCCCTTCCTTTTATTTTTCAAGAATTTGAAATGCATGGTCAAGCTTGCTAATGAATTAGAAAGTCTATTTTTAGAAAATTTCTATGTAAGGGTATATTGCCCAAGTTTTGATTTTTAGACTTTCACTGAATTTTTATTTTTAATTAAAGAGTTATGTACTCAAGTTTATGATTTGATTCAAGAATGTAAGTTTCTTTATTTTATTTGAATAAATAAAGAGTTTGAAGTTTTCTTTTATTCACTTGTACTATCTTGTTGAAAATTAAACTCAATGGAAGTGTATTTATGAGTATTTCAATAAGTGTAAAAATAAAGGAATTGAGATGCAAGTTGTGTGCTTGTAAATGTAACATAGGACCCAACCTGTCTTGTGTTGAGCTTAAACCTGTCTCTAGGGTGTTGGGGTGTTACATGAGTATTTTCGCTTGGGAAAGTATTTACCCCAACATGATTTGTGAGAAATATGGGCTTAGATTGGGGGACTTTAAGAGTACTGTAGACCTCTAAGTGTCAAAACTCCTCAAGTTTGCTGCCATACTCGGGATAGATTGGCTAGGTGCATACCACACATATGTTGATTGCGTTTCCAATAGGATTGTGCTTCATATTCCAAGATAACCCATTATCGTCGTTCAGGGTACAACTTCTGGTAGTTAGAGTATTCATGGAAAATTGGTGACGTAACATGAAATTGATACTCTAGCTAGTTTAACCACCATAGACGAGGGACCTTCACGATCAAGTATCGATGAGATTCTTATTGCAAGATATTCTCCTGATGTGTTCCTTGAGGATCTACACGACTTACCCCTTAAGTAGGAGATCGACTTCATTATTGAGGTTATTCTAGGGATAGGGCTAGTGTCAATTCCTCTTTATTGCATGAAGCCTAAGGAATTTTGAAGTTGAAGGTTCAGTTAGAGGAGTTGTTGAATAAGGGTTTCATTACCCCTAGTGTGTCACCTTAGGGTACTCCAATATTGTTTGTGAAGAAGAAGGATGAGAGCTTTCATTTATGCATCGACTAGTGGCAGTTGAACAAGGTGACAATCAAGAATAAGTACCTTCATCCACATATCAATGACTTATTTGATCAGCTTAGGGGTGTTAAGGTATTTTTGAAGATTGATATAAGAGTTAAGGAAGAAGATGTATAGAAGACTGCATTCTGGACTCTATATGGGCACTACAACTTCTTAGTCATGTTGTTTGGCATAACAAATGCCCTTGTTATGTTTATGGACCTTATGTAGAGAGTGTTTCAGCCATACCTTGATGCCTTGTGATTATCTTTATTGATGATATCTTGATCTGTTCAAGGTTTAGTGAGGAGCATGCCGAACAATTGATGATCACACTACAAACTTTGAAGGAGTAAAGATTGTACGCTAAGTTCAATAAGTGCGAGTTTTAGGTCACTTGGTTAGAACTGAGGGTATTTTTGTTGACCCAACTAAGGTCGAGGCAATCATTAGCTGGCCAAAACCTACCGCACTGACTAAGCTATGCAATTTCTTGGGTTTAGTAGGCTATTATCATTGTTTCGTCCAAAACTTTTTGAGGATTGCAACTTTGATGACGAAGCTAACCAAGAAGGATGATCTAATTGTGTGGACTGATGAACATGAGAATGCTTTTCTTAAGCGTAAACAAAGATTGACATCGACTTCAGTGTTAGTGTTGCCAGAACCCAGTTGAGAATTGAACATATGCACTGACACATCGTAGATAGGCCTCGATTGCCTATTGATGCAAGATGATAGGGTTATTCCTTTTGCCTCATGACAATTGAAAGTTCATGAAAAGAATTATCCTGCACATGACCTAGAGTTAGTAGCATAGTATTTGCACTCAAGTTATGGTGACATTATCTCTATGGAGAGCGTTTCATGCTCTATTCGGATCACAAGAGCATCAGATATTTATTCCCACAGAAGGATTTGAACATAAGACAGAGGCAACGGATGGAATTGTTAAAGGATTATGGCTTTACTATCAAGTATCACCCGAGAAAGGCTAAAGTGGTGGTTGATGCTTTAGGTTAGAAACAATTCAAGACTGCATGCGTAGCTAGACATGTCTCATGAGTAGAGGATGATTGATTTTGCCACGATTTTGAGTATCCACAAGTTTTGAGGCCAGAGTTAGTACACAGATTATAACCCAACTACTTTAGGTTCAAAAGATCATGGAGGAACAACCTCATGATGTGGACTATGATATGTTCAAGGCATGGGCAGAGGACACTTTTAATGGAGAGTGGTCATTTGATTCACAGGGTGCGCTGAAGTTCAAGGGATGACTATAATGTGATTGCCTGAGACATAATGTGATTGAGGAGCTACACCGATCGAGATACATTATTTATTCGAGTGCCAATAAGATGTACCAAGATGTTGAAAACACATATTGGTGGCACAAAATGAAACAAGACATAAAAATCTTCATCCAGTGATGTGATACATGCCAACAGGCTAAGGTTGAGCACCATAAACTCAAGGGATCTTTACAACCCTTACCTATACCAGAGTTAAAGTGGGAACACATCACCATGGACTTTGTTATAGGATTACTACGTACAGAGGACTTTGTTACAGGACTATTTGGGTAGTTGTGGATCGTTTGACAAAGTCAACTCATTTTCTCCCTCTACATAGCAAGGATTCAATGAAGCGATTTGGCTGACTTTGTACTAGAGATATTATGAGGATTCATGAGGTTCCCTTATCCATTGTGTTAGACAGGGACACTAGGTTTACCTCCCGATTTTGGAAGACATTACAAGTTCAGTTGGGGAAGAAAGTGAACCTTAGCACAACACTCCATCCATAGACTGATTGCCAGTTTGAGCGAATAATCTATATTTTGGGAAATATGTTGCGATCTTGTATTTTAGACTTCAGTGGTAGCTGGGAGGATCATTTGGCCTTGTGTGAGTTTGTTCATAATAGCAGCTATCAATTAAGCATTAGAATGGCACCATTTGAGGAGTTGTAAGATTAACTGTATAGATCTCTTGCCTGTTTGGTTGGGACTGCTGACAAAGCATATTTGGGCCCTACCTTCATACAAGAGCAGAATGAGAAAATAGAAAGTATTAGAAAAATCTAAAGGCTATGTTGATAACAAAGAAGAATCCTTGAGTTTGAAGTTGGTTACCATGTCTTCCTTCGTATTTCTCCTTGAAAGGGGCAAACAAACTTTAAGATTTCAGCGAAGCTTGCACCGAGTTATATTAGGCCTTTTGAGATCCTTGAGAGGATCGACCCCATTGCTCACTGACTATCATTGCCACCACAATAATCAAGTGTGCATAACGTGTTCCACGTTTCAATGTTAAGGAAATATCACCCCAATTCCTTGCATATTATCGATTACAGGAGTATCAAGTTGCGAGAGGACTGTACATACGTTGAGATGCCCATGGCCATTATTGATCGAGTTATGAAGAAGTTGCGCAACAAGGAAATACCGATGGTACGAGTACATCAGCGATTCCATGGTGTTAAGCAGGATACATAAGAGAGTAAAGACTTTATGATCTAACATTATCTTGAGTTGATAAGTGTTGATCCTTGACTTATATTATTTACATCCTTTTATAAATTTTGAGGATAAAACTTTTATAAAGGGGTTAAGCTATGACAACCCTCAATTTGGTGTAATCAATTTCATGTTTTCAATTGTATTTTTTTTTGGAATTAACAAAACAAATTTTAAGTCAATTTTGCAAAAATTAGGAAAAAGTAAATAAATAAATAAATAAATGATGATGATAATAATAATAATAATAATAATAATAATAATAATAATAATAATAATGATAATAATAATAATGATGATGATGATGATAATATAAAAGAGAGAAGAAAAAAGGGAGAAAGTAAACCCAAAAAAAAAGGAAAAAAAAGGGGATTGGGGGGGGGGGGGGGGGGGGGGGGGGGGTAAATTCCCAGCCCCCGAGGCTTTCTTGTTGGTTGAACCACAGGGCACGCCAGGGTCAAGAGAAAAAAAAA
>JAJIYU010008709.1:0-17734 GCA_030144865.1 Tinospora cordifolia | reverse complement strand
GATGTATTAAATAAACTTACTAATTTTCTTGCATTCAATAATATCATTTAATTTATTAAATAAATTTACTGATTATTTAATGTACTAAATAATCTTACTAATCTTTCTCTAATAAATATAATAAACCTTGGAATAAGATTTCTTATTTTTATATTATATTTTTACACTATTATTTTTTATTTTTTCAATTAGGCTACAAATTAAAATTATGCCCAGATTTTGTATTAAATATTTTTGAAAATTATTTTTTTAGAGACCTATTTAAATGTCAATTTTTATAATTAACTCTAGTTATTTGGCATTTTTATTTGAATATCAAATTAAAACTTTATTTGCCTATTTTATTTTATACCTATTGCTATTTTTCTCGCCAACTTTCTATTTCTTGTGTGACTATGTGAATTAACCAATTTTCTTGAAATTAGTATATAATAAGTTTTTTAATAAGGTTTTTTATTTTTATTTCTCTTATATATTTTTATATCTCAATATTTCAGATATTTCATATTATTTTTCATTTTTCAGTAACTTTTTTATATCGAAATATGTACGATTTTTGCACTAAAATTTTTATTTTATTATATCTCTATAACATATTATTTTTATTTGCCAACCTATAATTTGCACGCAAAAATTTCTTAAAATTTTCAAAATTAATTCACTTAACTTATTTCATTTAATTTCATTAAACTTATTTATTTTTAATTATTTGACAAAATTCTGGAGTATTACAGGCCCACATCAAGAATAGAAAACCCTAATGCACACTTACCTTCTTTGAACAAGCCGCCCCCTTTGGATTGAAAACTTGCAAACTTTGTGAGCTGCCTAAGCTTCCCAAACTATCCCCCTTGTGCTGATGAACACCTATAAATACCCCCTATTGCTCACATTCATCTCATCCCAATGCAAAGAGTTGACACTTCCCTCTTTGCTTGTTCTTGCCCTCTTCTTGGCGCTTCTTCTCACTCTCTTTTCTTTTTTTATGTGAGAAGTTCTAATTTCAGTATTTTAGAGAGTTGTTGAAGTAGTTTTGTTGGTGGTTAGAAGTTCATGAAGTTCCAAAAATGGTAGATAAGGGGAACTCTACCGAATTCTACAAAGAAACTCGAATTAAGGTAGAGAGGATTTCTTAAACCTTTTACTTTGCTAGTTTAAATTTTTAGCATGTTCATGCTTATTTAAATTTTGATTTTCATCATGTTTTATTTCAATTTCAGCATGAATGATCATATTTTAATTTTAGTATAGCATGTTTTTATGTTTTAATTATTCATGATAATATGTCATGCTTAGATTCCATGCTTAGGTTTACTTTGAAGTTTCAAGCATGCCATATGGTGTTTTCATACTTTCTTGGTTGTTTAAAATTCTAAAATTTATATTCTGAATTTCTTTTATGATTATGTGATCTTAAACATAAGAAATTGAAGATAAGAACCACGTACTGTCATAGTGATTCATAGGGATGCTATGGGTGTTCTTATCATATGCTTGGAGTGTGTGGTTGCGGGGTGCAACTAAGGGATACTTGGTATGTGACATCCATTGAAAAGTAACAAAAGAATTATCTTTTCACCTTAAAAAGGGGTATCTAAAATAAGAACATTAAGGTAATAGACCCCCTTTCAATCATGACGTCAACTTGAAACCAAAACGTTGTGTAAATCACTTAATGCATGAAAGTGTGTGAAATTGGATGTATTATTGATTTGAAATAGTAACTTAGTTGTTTAATGAATGATCCACTGGGCTATGTGTTTGCCCCTTTTTTTCATTTTTTTAGGAAATTGAATAAACCATGAAGATTATGGATATTATATTCTTTTTGAGTATTGAAAATTTCATTATAAGGGCATGTTGCCGAAGTTTTGATTTTTAGACTTTCGCTAAACTTTTATTTTCTAATTAAAGAGTTATGTACTCAAGTTTATGACTTAATTTAAGAATGTAAGTTTCTTTATTTTATTTGAGCAAAATAAAGAGTTTGAAGTATTCCTTTTTCTACCTGTATTGCACTTGTTGAATTGAATATTAAGCAAATTGAAAATTGTATTCATGAGAGATTTCAATAAGTGTTAGAACAAGGGAATTGAGATGCAAGTTGTGTACTTGTAAATGTAACATAGGACCTAAGCTGCCTTGTGGTTGAGCTTAAACCTGTTTCTAGGGGATTGGAGTGTTACAAAGGTGGTATCAGAGCCTAGGCTTTAGGTGTCTCGGGCTACAATTAGAAAGTCAATCAGTGGCTGTTTGACTTGAATTAGAAACTCAAATTAGGGTTTCACTTTGAATTGAATTGAATCTTGAATGCCTTGGGCTAAAATTAGAAACTCAATCAGTAGGTATTTGACTAGAATTAGAAACTCAAATTAGTGTTTCAATTTGAATTGAATTGAATCTTGAATGCCTTGGGCTAGAATTAGAAACTCAATCAGTGGCTGTTTGACTAGAATTAAAAACTTAAATTAGGGTTTTGTTTTGAATTGAATTGAATCTTGAATGCCCTACCTTCTATTTTTGAAATTAAAAAATGTTTTAGAAAGTATTTTAAAAAGGAAAATGTATGTTTTTAAAACGTTTTTTTGGATACAAAGACTACAAGTTAAGCTGATAGTGGGTAAGACTTATCCTGAGCAAAGCTAAACATTGAAAGGGAGGTTGGTTGTCCCACCTTAGAAAGCGCAGTTGCTAAGCATACTTTGATTTCGTTGCCCGATTTGGAGGTTGTCCCACCAGCTTGTACAAGTAGTTTGAGTTGAAGAACACCTTTACTTTCTATAAAAGAAAATTATAAGGTGGAAAATAAGGGCAAAGAATCGATTAGAAGTCAAAAAAGATGCTAAAGGTGGTATCTCGGCTATACGAAGGTTGTGAGTCAACCAGACGGAACCTTAGGTCTAGGGAAAAGACCTTAGGTAGAAACATGGTGTAGCCATGGGTGGCACAGTGGATCAAAAGCATAAATCTTTAGGACATAGGCTAGAGACTAAAGCTTGTGTGAAAACAAAAAATTATTTGATTAGGACACGGGATCAAGAAACTTCTATATTTTTCGATTTCTATGTAATAAGGGATGCATAGGAATTCGAGGTTATGGAGGAAGTCTGGACTCGGAGAATGATGGACCATGTGGTGAATGATTGATAACTCTGGCAAAACGGGTTTTCTATGCTCGCTAGTGTGGGACGGTGGAGTATAGTGGGCTCAGGAACCTTAGTTATCGAGCAATTTGCAAAATTGTTTGGGTGTGACTCCGTTCTGGGTGAAAGCCTAAATAGAAGGGGTAAAGTGGTATGAGACACTTAAACCTGAAAGCTTAGGTGAAAGCTTGGAACCTTGTTGTCCTAGCTTGATTGCATGAATGTATGATATGCATGCTTTACTGTTTATTTACTTTGAGACCAAATCCTGTATCCATGCATGAAAAGAACCTAGAAGAAAAACTTTGAGGCTATTGAATAGATCCATGACCTAGAGACATGAATCTAGAGTCACAATAGCACGAACATTTGAGGAGGCAAATACTGACAACCTACTCTAATTGTAGAAAATGGCTGGAGCAAGGAAGTATGCAACCCGATCCACCACCTCTGATGATACTGATCAACGAAAACAAGAACTGCTTACTGGAATGGAAGCACGAACGGAGGCCATGATGAATGAGATGTCGCAGAGGGTGTTGGATCAACTGTTGAGGGTACTCCTACAGATGATCCCTCAGGTGGCTCCACAGCCTCAAGTAACTAAACCTATCTAGGTTCAACAACCAACACTTGTGGCCCACGATCGCGAACATCAGAGGGCTTCGAAGGGTTTGGAGGATGAGAAACAGAGGAAGATGCTAATAGAGCTACAGAAGCTCCATCCTCCTTCATTTGATGGGACTGTAGATTGCATCTTAGCAGACCACTGGTACCTAGAGATGGAGGAAATTCTAAATGTGTTGAAGGTAACTGGGTCGAGATGGGTTGCGCTGGCCATGCACCACTTCAAAGGGCCAACCAGAAGTTGTTAGCGTATGATGAAGATAGACCATAATACAGATGTGGATGCCATGAGCTGGGAAAACTTTTCAGAAATCTTCTATGAAAAGTTCTTTCTAGAGACAACCTTGAGCAAGGTACAAGAGGACTTTGCTCGACTGAATAAAAGGGACATGACTGTATCTAAATATGAAAGAAAGTTCACTAAACTGGCCAAATTCTCCCCAGATCTGATCAGGGAAGAGAAAAGAAAGGCTAATCGATTCACACAGGGTCTCAAGATAGAGATTTGAAAGATAGTAAAGATTCTGGGCCTAAAGACTTATAAAGACGTTGTAGAAAAGACCCTAACACTAGAACAAGAACTCAACCTAGAACAAAGGTTGTGGGGGAAGAATAAGAGGCCCAAGAATGAAAGTGATCAAGGAGCTCAGAAGAAAAGAAAGAATGGTGGGAAAGCATCGCATACACAGAAACGGGGGTAGGCCAAGAACGAGTTAAGGGAACAAGCAAGGAAGCAAGGGTTTTGTTTTGTGTGCAACCAGAAGGGTCATCTAGCTAGAGATTGTCCTAATACACATGCTCAAGCTCCTTAGCAACAACTATGACAGGGAGGGGGTCAGAACGATCGTCCTCAGGGGAGGCAACAATATCCGAATGCCAATCAGGGGGATAACCAGGGTCGTGGGCAGAACCAGGCTAGAATGTTCATTGTTGAGGCTCAGGAAGACCAGGTCCCTATAGTGGAAGGTATATTTGTTGTACAATGTTGCTTTAAAATTGTTGTTTGACTCGGGTGCCTATAAATCTTTTATTTCTGAAAAACTGGCTGATAGCTTACAACTTGTGATGAAAACACTACCTGTAACTTTGAATGTGTCCACACCAATAGGGACTACTGTGACTTCAAAAAAAATATGTAGTTGTGACCTAAGGTTTGGGGACAAACTCTTAATAGTTGACCTATGTACCTTACCTTTTTGTGGCTATGATGTAATCTTGGGAATTGATTGGTTAGATAAGTACCAAGCCTAGATGGATTGTCCTAAACTTTTCCTAAAAGATGGGTGACCATAACCCTACTTTTGGGGGAAACCTATAGAATAAATGTGGATATGCGGAGATTACCAAGAAGTCCAACCATAGCAATGTTGAACTGCTTAAGGCAAAAGAATGAGTTCGAGGAACTCTCTGAAGAAGAACCTATTGAACTAAAGAAAATTCAAGACCTAATAGTGGTTAATGAGTACGAGGATGTGTTCCCAGACGACTTACTTGAACTACCACCTACTAGAGAGTTAGAGTTCAAGATTAAACTTCACCCTAAAACCAACCCTATCACCATACCTCCTTACCAAATGGCACCAGTAGAACTGATCGAGTTGAAGTGTCAACTCGACGAGCTTCGAGATAAAGGATTCATCAGGCTGAGTGAATCATCTTGGGGAGCTCCGGTGTTATTTGTGAAAAAGAAGGATGGTTCTATGAGACTTTGTATCGATTATCGAAAGTTGAACCAAGCTACAGTGAAGAATAAGTATCCTTTGCCAAGGATTGATGACCTCTCATTTCTCAAAGATTGATCTTAGGTCGGGATATCACCAGTTAATAATCCAGGAGTCTAATATACACAAGATTGCCTTCAAAACAAGAAATGGACACTTTGAGTTCACTGTGATGCCCTTTGATTTGACCAATGCCCCAACAACATTCATGGACTTGATGAACTGAGTGTTTAGATAGTATTTTGACCAGTTTGTGGTGATATTCGTAGATGACATTCTAATCTACTCCAAGTTAGAGGCTGAACAATTAGAACACTTGCAGATAGTGTTGGAGATCCTTTGAAGGCATCAATTATATGCCAAGTTCAGTAAGTGTGAGTTTTAGATGAAAATGGTCAAGTTTCTTGGCCACTAGTGTCAGCAGAAGGCATTTCTGTAGATCCAAAGAAGGTGGAAGCAGTTATGGATTGGAAGCAGTTATGGATTAGAAGCATCCCAAGACAGTTATAGAGATTATGAGCTTTTTAGGTTTAGCTAGGTATTACAAAAGGTTCATCCAAGATTTCTCCAAATTAGCAGAACCTATGACCAAGCTGACCAAGAAGGGAGTTAAGTTCGATTAGAATGAAAAGTGTGAACAATCATTCCAAGAATTGAAAAAGAGATTGACTACAACCCCTGTCCTAGTCACTCCAACCTATGGTGTTACTTGTACCCTCTATACTGATGCCTCGCTAAGTGGACTTGGAGTAGTTTTGATGTAGGAAAGATGAGTAGTCACTTATGTCTTGAGACAATTGAAGGTCCATGAGAAGAATTACCCTTTTCATGACCAAGATTTAGCGGCCATCATATTTGCCATGAAGATTTGGAGACACTACCTTTATGATGAAAAATTTGATCTATTTTCAGATCATAAGAGCTTGAAGTACATCTACACCTAGAAAGAGTTGACCCTTAGGCAACATAGGTGGATGGAGTTCCTCAAGGACTATGATTTTCAATTACACTACCATTCGAGGAAGGCCAATGTGGTGGCTGATGCCTTGAGTAGAAAGTTTAATCACCAAGAGGAAGAAAAGGGCCAAATGTACCAGTTGATTGAAGACTTTAGGCTGGGGATAACCTTGAATGACAAACAAGCTTACCTTTACAACATGTCTTGCCGACCGGATCTACTACATTAGATCAGGGAGGAACAGAGGCAAGACAAGTGGCTTGTGGGTCTGATAAAAGGAGTTGAACAGGGTAAGCATTCCGACTTTAGGTTAAATGCTGAGAAGATCCTAAGGCTCGGAGAGAGGATTTGTGTTCCTTAAAATGGGCAGAGTAAGCAGACCATACTAGATGAGGTGCACCAGACCAAGTATACAATGCATCTAGGTGGAGATAAGATGTACCAGAACCTTAGAAAGACTTACTAGTGGAGAGGAACGAAGAGGGATGTGGCTAAACATGTTGCTATGGGCTTAACCTGTCAACAAGTGAAAGTCGAACATCAAAAACCCTCTGGAATGTTACAACCACTCCCTATCTCTAAATGGAAGTGGGATAACATTGTCATGGATTTTGTCAGTGGTTTGCCCATGAATCAGAAAGGAGAAGATAATATTTGGGTGATTGTGGATCGTCTCACCAAAGTGGCTCACTTCTTGCTGATTAGATCCACAAACTAAGTCAGTAAGCTAGGAGAAATTTATGTGAAAGGAATCATCAAGCTTCATGGTGTGCCCAAAACTATTGTGTTTGACTTAGACTTTTGCTTTACTTCACGGTTATGGTAGAGTCTACAGAAAAAAAATGGGTATTAAGCTTACCTTGAGTACAACATTTCACCCTCAAACGGATGGTCAGTTTAAGAGAGTTATCCAGATTTTAGAGGATATGTTAAGGTCTTGTGTTTTAGACTTCAAGGGGAATTAGAACAAGTACTTATACTTGCCAGAGTTTGCCTACAACAATAGTTATCAAATACGAGTATTAACATAACTCCATTCGAGGCTCTATATGAAAGACCCTGTAGATCACCTACCTGTGGGGCTGAACTCGAGGACCATGTATTAACTTGACCAGATTTAATGGAAGAAATGAATAACTAAGTCAAGTTAATACAGAGAAGGCTAACTACAGTACAAAGTCATTAAAAAAGCTATGCTGACAAGAGGAGAAAACCATTAGAGTTCCAAGTTGGGGACAATATATTTTTGAGAATTAGTCCTTAGAAGGGCATCAAGAGGTTTGGATTCAAATGGAAGTTATCTCTGAGGTTTGTCGGACCCTTTGAAATACTTAGAAGAATTAGGAAATGTGCTTATGATTAGACCTACCAAATAGAATGACTTCAAATCATAATGTATTCCATGTATCCATGTTGAGAAAGTACGAACCTGACGCGTCTCACATCATCCACTGGGAGAAAGTGAATATTCAAGATGATGTACTTACGAGGAAACAACAATCAAAATCCTCAACCATAAAGTACAGAGTTTATGAACGAAGGATATCTCGTTAGTGAAGGTACTATAGAAACATCACAGGGTGGAAGAAGCTACCTGGGAACTCCAACGTGAGATGAAGACAAAGTATCCACACCTATTCACTAGAAATCCTTAATTATATATAAATTTGTAGGACGAAATTTTTCTAAGGAGGGTAGGTTGTAATACCCTAGATTCTCTATACTCAATTAAATGAAATTTAACATCAATTTAGTGAAATTGAGTGCAAAATAAAACTAAGCTCATTTTAGGTCTAAATTTGGCAGGTTCCAAAACTCTCATTTAGTGACCCATAGGTAATCTCAAAACAATTGGAAATGAAGTAAGGTGACATGAACAAACTAATTGGACAACATATCCAAAAATTAGAACAATTGGTCAAGGTTAGGGTTTTAATTTTCCAAACACCCTTCAGGGGGTCCAAATTTGGAAAGAATTGGCATTTAGGGTACTTCGGGGAGTCGAAATGACCCAAAACAAAATGAAATGACATGAACTAACAAAATGAATGACATATCCAAAAATCAAGACAATTAGCCAAGATTTAGATTTTCATTTGCCTAATGACCTCAGTGGGTCTTAAATAAGGAAAGTTTTTGATGAAAAATCATCTTGGGCCAAACCATACCTTAAAATTTGCATTAGGTTCCTGTGATTCCAAAACTATAGGTTATAAATCATAATTCCTTGTAAATAAGGAGATATTAATTTTTATTTAATTTTTGTAAACCCATGAAGTCATGGCCACCCCAAGCATGTGCAAGACACATGGGTGGAACACCATGATCATGTGCACCCTACCATACCCAAAGCTCCGTGGGACGTGTCCATCGTTTGAATTCATGAAAAGTAATCCCATATGCCATACAACTGATCATGTATGCCACACCTACCCAAGGAATGGGACGTCCCATAGGAATTGGAAAATCCATGAAGAGTGATTCCATGTACACCATGCTTGATCATTTATACCATGCCCCATTTTGTGCTAACTGGCTAAGTGAGTGTATGTGTGTGTACACACATGTGAACTAACCAATTTAGAAGGGTTTGAAATCTGAACAAAGCTTCACAAAACCCTAGTCATTTCTTTTATGTAAGAAGAAAACCAAATTAAAAAGTTGTCATCTTCCCTTTGTGACACCAACACATGGGTGTATACTAAAGGGTGCATCATACTTGGAGTTTGAATTATTTAGAGAGTTTCCTTAAGCTTAGATTTGCATATTAGACTATGATATGGTGTCTCTAATGTTTTGATACTATACTCCTATGGCTGGACGTCCAAAGAAGAAAAGTGTCTAACACACTAAGAATGACGCCCAATTTAAGAGAACAGATAAGGAAAGAATCATGCTCTCAAATCTACTTGCTAAACCACATTAAAAAATGTTCATGGTCACAATATCTCCTCAAAGATGACGTCCCAAGGGATTAGGCAAGTATTTAAGATCTAATTTGTGTTCACAGACAAATGGGAAGGTAAAAGAGAGTCAAATTTGGGCCCACATCAAATATAGAAAACCCTAATGCACACTTACCTTCTTTGAGTAAGCCGCCCCCTTTGGATTGGAAACTTGCCCAACTTTGTGAGCTGCCCAACTGTCCAACTCGTCCCCCTTGTGCTCATGAATACCTATAAATACCCCCTCTTGCTCACATTCATCTCATCCCAAAGCAAAGAGTTGACATTTCCCTCTTTGTTTGTTCTTGCCCTCTTCTTGGCACTTCTTCTCACTCTCTTTTCTTTCTTGTATGAGAAGTTCTTAATTTAGTATTTAAGAGAGTTGTTGAAGTAGTTTTGTTGGTGGTTAGAAGTTCTTGAAGTTCTTAAAGTGGTAGATAACGGGAACCTCTGCTGAATTCTACAAGAAAACTCGGATTAAGGTGGGGGGGATTTCTTAAACCTCTACTTTGCTATTTTAAATTTCTAGCATGTTTACGCTTGTTTAAATTTTGATTTTCATCATGTTTTATTTTAGTTTCAGCATGAATGATCATATTTTAATTTCAGTATAACATGTTTTTATGTTTTAATTATTCATGATACCATGCCATGCTTAGGTTTACTTTGAAGTTTCAAGCATATCATATGATGTTTTCATGCTTTCTTGGTTGTTTAAAATTCTAAAATTTATATTCTGAATTTCTTTTATGATTATGCGATCTTAAACATAAGAAAGTGAAGATAAGAACCACATACTATCATAGTGATTCGTAGGGATGCTATGGGTGCTCTTATCACATGCTTAGAGTGTGTGGTTGCTGGGCGCAACTAGGGAATACTTGGTATGTGGCATCTAATGGAAAGTAACAAAAGAATTGTCTTTTCATCCTAACGAGGGGTATTTAAAATAAGAACATCAAGGTAATTGTAACACCCCAATTTTTCGACCGGACCTCCGTTCTCGTTTTACCTCACGTGTGGATCGTCGTCCGATGAAAATCAAGGTGCTACATAAATTCTTCTTCAGTCAAAGTCTCTTTCTTCAAAATCAAGTTAATAACAATTTAATTTCAAGTCGATGTCTGTGTTGATGTTTTAAAACAAACCAAATATCGAAATTATTTCTCTATGTATTCACTGAATTTCTCGAAACAATGCATAAATAATATAGTGGAAAATACTTTAAAACTATTCATTCGTCCCAAAATTGTTAACAAGGAAAGCCATTGAAAGATAAAACGACCAAAGTTAAACTAATGTAAATACCTTAAAACAATCCAGTAAAATATATAAACCCTGACCATCAAGTCACCTATCCCGGACGACCTCCCCCATGAGGTGTCCAAATTAGAGTACGGGTCTTCTGACGCAAGTCAACATGCATTATAAAGACCGATCCTACACATCACATGCATTAGTAGATCGATCCTACACATCACATGCATTATAAAGACCCAGGTGTACTTGAAAAATAAAGTGGGAGTGAGCTCAAAAACTTAGTAGATCGATCCTACACATCACATGCATTATAAAGACCCAATCCAAAACATTACAAACACTTTCAAACATTAGGCGTTCAAACATTCATTTGTCTTGGTTGTAGTCTAAGACTGGAAGAGGGTTGAGATGCCTCTCGGTATTCCCTGTGATCCAATCTAATCTCAAAGGGTTCCAATACCCGTCTAAAATAAATTGACACTCACATCATAGCCTAAGAGAGTGGACTTATCATGAATCGTACCATCTCCCAAAGACTTCGAGCTGTCACAGTCAGCTTTGGGTGGGAATACCTACGATCCGCCTTGTAGCTCGACAATCTCAAGCAGTGACATATAGGAGATGCCACCTCGATCCGCTTCAGGCTCGTCAATCGTACCGGTATGCGGATTCTTAATAAACCATCGTCTTATTTTAGTTTTGCAAACAATTTCACTCATGCCAACCATTCACGCATATCATGAAAAATAAATAAAATAATCCAGGCTATTCACCTGAGTAAATAATGAGATCTACATGCATGTTTTCCTATTAACGTATGTTATAAATAAACAAAGCACAATTTAAATAAATCATTACTCATCATCCAAGCATGCCAGACAAGTTTAATTAATTTCCTAACAAATTCTTGAAATCCTAGAACTATTCAAACAAATGTTTTGAATCTTAAATCCATATAATACAAATGAACAAGGAAGTCACGCCCACTTGGTTAAAAAGTTCTTCATGGCTTCCTTGCTTTCCATCGAGATACTCGACACTTAAAATGTGAGAATCTGAAATTCAATACTCAATAAAATTATTCTTAAGTTTAAATGATTTAAATTAAGTATTCATATCTTAAATAAAATAATTACGAACAAAATAAGGCTTCTAATTGCCAAGATTTTAGTCTTTTTCGTATTTGAAATTTCTAATCTCTTTCCTATAAGAGATTAAAGCTTACCAAGGTTTATTATTATTATGGTTGTTATTATTTTCACACTAGAATATTCTTTATTATTTTATGATTTCATTAAGATTTTTGAAAATATTTATTGACTAAATTCTTGAACCCATTTTTCTAAAATTAACACTCCTCTATTATGGACCAAATAAAATTATTACAGAAATTTTTATCCAATTAATCCACCTTAGATTATTTAACCATGTTAAATCCTTCAAAAAATTCACTCTAACGTACAACAACCTAAATAAATCAAGAATTAGGACTTTCTTACCTCCCCTGCTTTCACCAATTGGCCGAACAACAATTTAAGCAACAACTAATGGTGTTTGTTGGTTCTTCCACTTCTATTGAACGTTCCAGTACTCAATCAAGACCAACCGTGCTCCAGCTCCTCGTGCTCCAATCCAATCACGAACCAACAAAGGAAATCAAAACCATAAATTTAATCTCCTCACCTTCTCTATTTCTCAGTCGACCAAACCCATCAATTTGAAACACAACCAGCCATCTTCTTCTATATCACCTTCTTTGTTAAACAACACACCAACCGAATCAATATCACCTCTGGTTCTTCCTCTCAACTCTTTCTCCTTCTTCTGTTTAGCTCATGCCCTGTTCTCATTTTCCCGTTACAGCAACGACACACACACACATCAGTAGCTAGACTAGAGTTCTTCTTCTTCTCTCTTCTATTTTGATTTACAGCTAGCTAAATGCTGTGATAGCTTCTTCTTCAATCTTCTGTCGTCCAGATACTTCAAGACTCTCCTCGGCACTCTTCTTCAGCAAGCTCACCGCCGGACTCTAGAATGACTAGTTTTTTTTTCCATATCTCTTCTATATTCCAAATTTCTATATATATCGTGCTAATTTAATTTAATTTAATTTTAATTTTTTATTATTAGCATAATTTTTTTTTGATCATTCGTTTATTTCAAATTTCCAATTACACTTTCACCAATCAAAATTTTTTTTCTTAATTAAAGTCTTATTTACGAAGGAATTTTTGACACTTTATTTTATTTTTCAAACTAACGTTGAATGTTTATTTGCTTTATCTAATTATACACATATTCATATTTTGATGAATTTTTTTTAATTTAAGATTTTTAATTCTCGACCTTATTTCAACATCGACACTAACATTATTTTTGTGTTACACTGTTCATAAGAAACATCAAAATATTTATTTTACGTCCACTCACGACGTGGCATGATCACAAAGTTCCGGGGTGTTACGGTAATAGACCCCCTTTTAGTCATAACGTCAACTTGAAACCAAAACGTTGTGTGAATCACTTAATGCATGAAAGTGTGTGAAATTAGATGTGTTATTGATTTGAAATAGTAACTTAGTTGTTTAATGAATGATCCACTAGACTATGTGCTCACCCCATTCCTTTTATTTTTTACGAAATTGAATGAACCATGAAGATTATGGATATTAGATTCTTTTTGAGTATTGAAAATTTCATTGTAAAGGCATGTTGCCTAAGTTTTGATTTTTAGACTTCTGCTGAATTTTAATTTCTAATTAAAGAGTTATATACTCAAGTTTATGATTTAATTTAAGAATGTAAGTTTTTTTTATTTTATTTGAACAAAATAAAGAGTTTGAAGTATTCTTTTATCTACTTGTATTGCTCTTGTTGAATTGAATATTAAGCACATTGAAAAGTGTATTCATGAGGGATTTCAATAAGTGTTAGACCAAAAGAATTTAGATGCAAGTTGTGTACTTGTAAATGTAACATAGGACCCAATCCGCCTTATAGTCGAGCTTAAACCTATTTCTAGGGGGTTGGAGTGTTAACACCAAATGACCATAGTATATATAACAATGTCACACACATAGCGAAAGTCTTAACATATAAGTTGGACATTCAAAGGTGATATATATGTATGTATATATATATATATTCATGAAGTCTATTTATACAATGGAAACCCAAAGTACATCAATACAGCCAAAGCCTATACAAATGCCTAACTCAAAGTAACCATATTCAACCCTAGTCATTGAATAGACCATTGAGGCTTAGTGAGTAACAATCCTAATTTATCACTTAACGTAAATATTTCGAGAACTTATGGATGCATACTCTAACGTTCATATGATGATTCATAACAGTTATAAACCCAACACAAGATGATCATGAGCATACATCGGTAAAATACATACGTAACACCTCAGCTCCCAAACCTTTCATATTCTTTGTAGGCGACGTATTTGTCGCGTAGCTTGAGACATAATTACATTCCTACTTTTTATTCGAGAACCAGGATATTACTTTTTCTCATGTCAATTATCTAATCTCCTAGTCACACCATGTCACATCCCAAAGCACAAAAATGCATAAATAAACTTGCTTAAAAACATATTAACAATAACCTTAGGATCACATAACAACTAAAAAAAACTTTAATTTACTATCGAAATTAAGAACAAATTTGTGGGCCCCATGGTCGAGTTTCAACAACTAATAACTGGCCTAGCAGTTATCCTTCAATTGATAAACAAAACTAAATATGGTGGGTCACATGCCTTACAATAGGAAAATATAAAATAAGGTTCATTTCTTACAAAGTCCTCAATTGAAAAACATAATATTAATAATTATTTTTTCACATTACTTGTCAATACAAGTATCTCCAATGGTTACCTGAAAAAGAGTAAACGAGTTGAGCTCGAGATCCTAGTGAATCCTATACAGTACATCTCAAGCATTATTAGAGTCAAAATACAATATATGTAAACACTCATCGAGCATTATGTGATTCAACAATTCAATTGTTTTGAGTGGACGTTAAGATCAAAAGGACCTTCCTCATCTCCCATTAGGCCCAAAATATCGAAAGTAATGCTCCTGACCCTATCTTAGGAGTGAAGTCTCAACTCGACTATTAATCATATCCTATTACTGCCACAGTAGTATTAAGACTCGCTTGGGTTGGGAACACCCATGATGACACTAGACCACTGCCATATAGCATCACCTCGCCGGTATATGGTTAGATCTCTTAATCATCTTTATTTAGTGGCCACTAGCATACTCACCATATCATTATTCTAGAAATAAAACACATTTAACAATTTTCACAAGGCACATATAACACATCTTCTAAACAATATTTAAATCACACAACTTGCTATTCAACACTATAAAAGATAAGAAATCATCCCAAAAACTGTCAAACATATCCCTAGCATGCTTTTAAATATTCATTAAAAGTAAACAATCAATCATGTTTCATATTTAGAGCTAAAATAATACTAAAAAGTATGAGTGTTCATCTCCACCTTGATAGTTCACTCTATTGAATCCTTGTGTTGTTATTCCAACTTTTTTTGAGTCGTCAACCTTAAAGATTGACACTATTAGTTTTAAGAATCTACATTTTAAAAATATGATTTAATAACTATTCATGAACAATACCCATGAATAGTAGTCTTAGATAGTGGTTGTGAACAGTGGTCGTGAACAGGGATTGTGAATAGTACTGCAATCATGAATAGTGTCATAGTATACGTGAATGGTATCGTAGTATGTACCATGATATCTATAAATAATATTGTAGTATCTAGTATGAAAAGTAGACATTTCTATACATATTTCTTCCATCTCTTGTTCTTTTGGCATCCTAAACCATGCATGGAAACTTAGATAGAGTCATTATACCTGCTTTGATTTGTAGAGTCCTCTGGTTGCTCCAAAATAAATGCCCAGAGGTAGGCTCTTTCCCCAACTATGCAGTGTTTTAGGTTTCCCCCTTCCTACTACTAGAGTTGCTGTGTAGAATAGCTAAGAAATGCAAGAATGCCAAAATGAATGGCTAAGAGAACAAGAAGAGAAGAGATTGCTTGAGGATGAAATACTCAGGGAGAGGGGGGGCTTTATATAGAATTTTTAAGCAGAAAAAGACAAACATGAACAGTATGTGAATAGTAGCCCTAAACAGTGCCACCGATTTGTTATTTGTCTCCACGTGAACAGTACATAACACTAGCCATGAATAGTGCCACCAATTTGTTATTTGTCTTCACATGAACAATGCGTAACAATAGTAGTGAATAGTGAAATAAACAGTAACACAATTTTTTTTTTTACAAAATTCTCGAGTATTACAATGTAAGTCCAACCTCGAAACTCTTGTGAGCCAGGTGATCAAAAACCAAAGACTTATGTTTGTTGGGTATTGCTTATATATAATGTTATCGTAGCAATATGGAAACTCACTAAGTCTCATTCACAGACCCAACTACCTTGAAAGTTCAAACTAGACATAAAAATTTGATAAAACCATGCATTACATGCCAAAACCAACATTGCACATGTATGAAATGTGTTAACAGAATGCACATGCTTAGCCGATAAATTAAAGAAAATATTTATAGATACATGCAATTCCCTCTCTCTTTTGACCTAAGAATCCTTGAACCTTGCAACCCTAATCACAACAATTGTGTTAGTTATATGGGTCTACACAACCTTGGCTTGTATTCACAGTCTATAGTACAATTTAGGGCCAGCAACTAGGTCCAACCCTTAATCAACTGGTCAAAATATGTTCTATACATCGTAGATGATCCACTAACATAGCCTTTTAGTCTATGTAATCCAAAGTTGTGCAAATACACACTTGGATTGTAGTATAAGCATTTTGTATACTTGATTGTTGCACACTAATTCAACTTGTAGAATTTATTGAGACTTCATCTTATACTCAATTACTTCCAAATTTGATGGAGAGTTTCCTCAACCCCTCTAGTATCACTATAATTGTTTCTAGATTTTCTAACTGTCTTATGTCCTGATTTAAGCCTCCTATTGGACCTCTATTTGTTCTAGAATAAACACATAAATTGAGTCATGGTATTACCAATTTTATTGAGAGAAACCCACATACGGAATTGTTGTCCAAGTTTATAGATTAACACTAGGCTTTTCAAATAATTACTAAAATCTTAGTTCAAGATTTTTGACATTCTTTGATAGAGTTTTCGAGTCCAAATGTTACACACAACCACTAATAATAGGGTCTGCAAACAGGGTTTGATTTCAATTTGATTTTCCCCTTTCTTGAACTCAGTTTATGGTGATTTTTGGATACTGAGTATTTGGTTATTTAAGGGTTCTACAAACCAAATTTCAGCTTCACATGACAACCCTAACATAAGTTTCCCTATTTTTGGATTAAGGCTAAAACAATATCTTTTTGTCAAACAGTACAAGCATCGTGTGCTTATAAATTAATTGTGGCCAATCCACTTGAGCATTTCACATAAAAATTTTACCAGTATGTTCCTTGCAATATGGTTCATCTATGTAACACCCCAAAGTTTTTAAACGCATACAACTCGGAAATGAATTTTTAAAAATTATGAAATAAATATAAAAATGTGTGAATACATGTTTTAAAGGACTATTATATGGTATGGCATGGAAATAAAATAAGTTTAGATGATTAAAAATGGGAAAATGTTGAAAATGCATGAAAAAAAATTGGGTACATGTTGGTGACCGCGGTCACCAGAGAATGATCGCGGTCATCAGTGCAAAATCTCAAAAAAAAATTAGGTCACCATGGTGACCGCGGTCCGTAAAGTGCCGACCGCGGTCATTACGCAAAATTTAAACAGTTTTGAGCCCTAAACTCGTCATTTCACTCACAGAAAGTTCCTGAGTTGAGCCAGAATTCCAGAGAGACGATCTAGAGCTGATTCAAGGAGGAGTTAAGGATCTAAGGTAGGAATCTGAACCTCTTAATCGTTTAAGTTTAAATTCTATCGATTCATTCAGATTCTGTATCAGAAATAAGGGTTTTGAGGGTTTTGATTGTATAAAATGATC
>JAJIYU010008708.1:0-17719 GCA_030144865.1 Tinospora cordifolia | reverse complement strand
TCTTGTTCTGTTTGAACTAACTTGCCATTATTGTCTTCCAATTTTGAAATTATTGCGGAGAATAAACAAATAGTATGTCTACACAGTTGAATCAGAGTTGAGGGCATCTCTCCTTACAAGTGGAACATGATTAACTTTGGAAAGATTGCTAAGGAGCGTGATGGTCTTCTAGACATGGCAAGATTATGGTTTCTAACAGGTCGCTAGGGTGGATATTATGAAAGTCAAGGGTTGACCCAATGACTTCCTCCCAGCCGAGCTAGAGATATACAACAACGACAGTGTGCAAGAGCTACAATTCTTCTATCTCCACAGAATTTGGCGCCCGAAATCGAAATTTCCAAGAGAGATGCACTAAAGAGCAATCAGATAGAAGGGAAACGATCAGAATGGGAGGATAAGCAATGGTGGAGAACTGTGTGAGTAAATTGCAAAATCTGGGCAAAGGAGTGCACACCTTCTTTAACCAACTCCAACATGAAGGCAGTAAGGAAGTACGTACAGACAGGCATCACAGGGGCATGGATGTGGTCATGCATGGCATGCAAAAAGAAGGGGGAAATGTAGAGCTACCAGATGTCGTACCAATGCAGTTCACAATAGGAAATGACGAAAACTCACAGACCATGTGGGCTACGTCTGACAAGAATCCCATTAGCCCAAAAACACTTAGGCTCAGTGTTACCACTAAGGGCTTGAAAGGTAAGGAGCAGCAAGCAACTTCTAAGCCCAAATAAAAAGCCCATTACAGAAGAGGCAAACACGACAAAGATGATCTATGTAATATATGGGTCAATCAAGTCTCAGACATAGACCGGTGGACTGAGAACATGGCCTTTGAAGACCCAAGAAACTCCTCTTCAAACCTTGAAGAAATTATATTAGAGGCCCCACATTTGACATAAGAAAAGAATTAGGAAGTGCATACTAGTGAAGACGATGTTAGTGAATCATTCATTGAAAATGATCATACTAAAGACATACTCTCCATTGTTTTCATTCCTTCTCCCCTTACAGGAAACAAACATGCACAACAGGAAACTAACTACGAACACAAAAAGAAAAGAAAAGAAAAGAAAAAAAAGACTAGAATTTTACATTAGGACAACCAAAAGGTAACCACTTAAAGTGAGAGATGGAGAATGTACAAAACAACAATGCCTAGTTGCAATAGTCAAAAAACTGGAGATACATAGGATAGTTGAATTCTTACAAGACATAGAACTGCAATTGTTTGAGTGCACAAGGTAGTTGGGATGCTTCTGTCTGGATGGGGAGTATTGCAGGTATAATGAAAATAATAACATGGAACATCAAAGGTTGCGGCTCTAAAGAGAAAATGCACATCCTCAAACATTCAATCTAAACAACATGCCTAAACATACAGACATACAATCTACACAACATGCCTAAACATAATGAATTTTTCAGGAGGTTGAAAGGATCATATCTCCTCGAATCTGGCAGCTTCTCTTTGGAGACATAGATTCATGACGTCAGTGGCTGTCCATTCTATGGGCACAGTAGAGGGGATTCTTATTTCCCCGATCAGCAGGTTGGCAGAGTCATAGAGTGTTTCAACGCCTCTTTCTACGCATATACCAAAATCAAAAGTGAAGGAGACATACTGGTGATTCACAGCCGTGTATCGCCCATGCAATGATGAAGAAAGAATAAGCTTTTGGATGAGTAGTTTATTCCATCAGCACTGTTTCAAGGTCCTTGGGGCATCAGTGGGGATTTCAATGCAATCAGAAGCACAAAGGGAAATTGGAAGTGCACCGTGTAGACCAACAACATGAGGCAGTTCAATGACCTGACAAGTGAACTAGAACTCAGAGACTTGGAGAGCCCATGAACTTCCCATACACTTGGTCCAATGATAGAGCTCAGGCGGTCATAACCTAGATAGATAGATTCCTCTTCAATACTCAATTGGAGGAATTGTTTCCTCGTGCTAAGCAAATGATGCAACAGCAGGTAACTTCAAATCATTGTCTGGTAATGTTAGCTATTATGAACTTCCCCCAAGGACTACACCATTTCGGTTTGAGCACTCATGGTTGAATAGGCCAGACTTCAAAGCAACCTTGAGAAATGGTGGAATGCCTCAAATCTAGGTGGCTGGACAGGATACGCTTTTATGAAGAAGCTCAAAAACCTAAAATGCAATTTGAAGAAATGGAGTAAAATCTTTAAGGTGAAGGATGCGTTAAGAAGAAATTCTCTGTCCAAAAGGTTGGAGGTCTTAGACAATACCTTAGCTCGAGGAGAAAATCATAAGATTTGAAGGAAGAAAGAATCAACCTCCTAAATAAGATTCATTCCGATGACAAATTGAAAGGGCGACAAGACAAAAAGCAAGGGTCAAATGGGCTAAAGAATAGGATGTGAATACTAAATACTTCCATAAAATCTTATCTGTTAGACATGCTTGAGCATACATAAAACTAGAATCAGCAAAACGGCAGTTGATAGAAGAAGAGGACAAGGTTCAAGAAAAGATCATTCAATTTTACTCACTGATTTTCATAGACATAGGAGGGACAAGCTGGGGCATTGATGACATAGAATGGAAACAAATCTCTCAAGAACATCAAAGATGGCTAGAAAGACCTCTTCAAGAAGAGGAGATTGCAAAGATTATTCATCATGTGGTGACTGAAACACAAATAGGATTTGTAAAAACAGACTCGTTTTTATGCCATCTTAATCACCAACGAAGCAATAGAGAATTTTAGCATAGCAAACTGTGAAGGTTCGGTGCATAAAGTGACCTTTTTGTTTTTTTTCCTTTTCAAAGAAACACTCAATTTTATTGATGAACAGAGCTAAAATTACATATTGTGAATTCAATGTCATCAAGACTCCACGCCAACAAAGACAAAGCCCACCCCACAATTATACCATATTTTCCCACCCTCTTAACCAATCAAACATAGAGTACGCTAACGATAGAGGGCCATTACTAATCCAAAGGGACGCTAAGTACTGAGATTCTTCCCACAGAAAACTAGACGGCGAGCATTTATCTTCAAAAATCCGAGCATTCCTCTCCTTGCACAAGCACCAGAGCATAAACATATTAGCCACCAACCAATGACCATACCACTTCGGATTAATTTCATCCCAGTAAGAACAAACACTAAATTGGAGAAGCTAATCATTATCCTCTAGAAGAATAGGAAAATATTGTCGTCAAGGGCCCACTCATAGCTAGAAAACGAGCATCTTCGAAAGAGATGATCGATGGTCTCACCGTTTTGTTTACAAAATTGACAACATGAAGTGGATAGGCAAAAACGAGGAAAGCGCTTTTAAATTATCTCCCCAATATTAACCTTCCCAAGGAGTACTTCCCATGCAAAGAACATAACTTTGGAAGGGATGACCGCCTTCCAAATCTTAGATAGTAACAGAGCTTGACTCAATGCCGATCCGTCAGACAATAACGAGAAAAACAATTTGGTGGAGATTTCCCCATTTGGATCGTTAAACCAGTGTTGTCAAGGCGTCGCCTAGGCCTCGTGTAGGCGCCGCCTAGGCGTCCAGGCCCTCTCACCGCCTAGGCGCTAGGAGGGCTTCTCTGTAAATTTTAAAAAAATAGGAGGACTTTTAATTAATTATTTATTTTTTAAAATTTTAACTTAAATCTAATAACTCCTTTCTCAAACCTCTCAAAGTCAAACGACTCGAACCAACTCCGACGATCATCTCTGAGACTCCAGCGAGCAACTCCGACGTCTTCGTCAGTGAGCGACTCCAACGACTCTCTCCATCTCATTGTGCATGTCTCTCCCTTTCTCTCTCTGCTCTCTTTCTGCGTCTCTCCAGCTATCTTTGTTGTCTCTTTCTCTTTTTGCATCTCTCCCTCTCTGTCTTTCTACGTCCCTCTCTCTCTCTACTCTCTTCCTCTTTATCTTTCTACATTTCTCTTTTTTCTCTCTATCTACGTCTCTCTTCTATCTCTCTCTGTCTACGTCTCTCTTTTATCTCTTTACGTATCTCTCTCTCTCTCTCTCTCGTGCGCGCAAAAGTAGCTCTTCTTTTTTGAATGTTATGAATATGAAGTATATGAACTTATGATGATCATGATTTTATTATAATGTATTATCTAATATGTCATTATTTATAATTTTATAATTTATATATCATTAATTAATTAAATGTAAAATATAAATAAATAAAATTATAAAAAAGTATTAAACAATTTTTCAGAATATATATATATATATATATTGGGTAAGGGACCAATAAATAAATAAATAATTCTTCAGGAATTTTTAAATAATTGTTTTAAGGACCGCCGAGTCCTCGCCTAGGCCCTGCCTCGCCTTATAGAGGCTTACCGTCTTAAACCGCCTTACCGCCTTGACAACACTGCGTTAAACCATTTGAACTTATCCTTCCTATCCTCCAGCATGACTCCCTCAAAAGTACAAAAAGAGCTTCTTTTTCCTCAATACACCTCGGCCCACCCACCCCTCGCAAGTGTAAGTCCCACTGACCATAGCTTTGACCTAGATTCAGTCGTCTAAAAAAGAACACTGGTTGATAATGAGCATTAGAGCAGCTATACAACCTCGGGAATAAGTCTGCAAGGGCGTCAATGCCCCACCACACATCCTCCCAAAAACAGATAGAATCCCCTCGCCCTATCCTTAGCTTGATATGAGGCTCAAAAGACTGACACAAAGAATGAATGAAGTTCCAAAGACTTCTGTGAGTTACCCTCCTTTAGAGTCCAGCGTCCCGGCCATTGTTGTTGAGACCATGCCTACTTTTAATAACCCTATCGCACAGCTGATCGCGCTCCCGAGGGAATCTCCAAAGCCACTTCCCCAGCAAAGCCTTGTTTTTGCACACTACACTTCCGATCCCTAAGCTTCCTCCCTCCTTATTTAATTGCATATGATTCCAAGCCACTAAATGGGAGCCCTTACCTTCTTTTGAGCCTCGCCACAAGAAAGACCGCATCAAGCATTCAATCTTTGGAGCTTCCTTCTTCGAAATTCGGAATACAGAAAGAAAGTAAGCAATGAACAAAAATTAGACTTTGCCCTAAAATTCGACCTTTAAAAATTAGAATTAATTCTAAGAGTTCGAGAAATTCAAAAGAATTTTTGTAAAAATTTACCAAGTTAGCAAATTTCAAAAAAATACTATGTAAACGCTAAAATATGGACAATTTCTATTAAAAAATACTAAAAACAAACATAATAAATATATTTTATATATAAAAGTATACATATAATGGTTTCAAACATATATTTTAACATAAACAATGTTTTATGCACATCGCACGTGTTAACTTAAAATTGTTAGAGAAAAGAAAGAGACTAAGAAAAATTTATCGTCAAACTCTAATGGTCTTGCAAACATAAACCTTGGTTTTCCTTTCTCTTTCTTCTCTCAACGTCTCTCCTCTTAGGCTTTTAACTTATTTTTCTCTTATCACTCTTCTTTCTATCGTCTCTTCTTCCAAGTTATAGTTCGTTCTTCTTTCTCTTGGATGGCTACTCGATAGTTATACATATCTCGCCTTAAATCTTTTTCATTTATAGAAAATGATTTTTTTTTATACAATCTCTATAATTACATTGAAGAATTTTTATGCACCACGTAAATTCTTTCATAAAAAATGCTTTTTTCCATGGCTTTTATACAATTTTTTTCTACAAAAATCTTCAAAACTTCAATTGTAAGTGAATTTTGCTGATTTTTCAAATATTTCGACAAAATTTTATAATTTTATAATTATAGGCAAACTTCGCTTCGATTGTCCAAATTACCTAATTAATTTAGCTAATTTCGACGAACTTCGGCTAATTTTCATACCATGAAAGTAAGTAGGAATAGCATCTAACACTAATTCAATGAGCATGAAGTGACCCCCTATAGAAAGGAACGTCGCTTCCATCCATCTAGCCTTCGATCCACCTTGGACACCACCAGCTCCCAAAAAGACTGTCCCCGATCTCCCTCCAAGAGGCAACCCCAAGTATTTCAGAGGGCAAGTCTCCTGGTCACAGCCACGCATCGAAGCTAATCGCCACATCCACTCGTCTATGAAAATCACTGCTATACATAGTTTGCTCATATTGATCCTCATCTCAGATGCCCAACAAAAGCTATGCACTAACATGAAACCATTCTCAATGATATCATGCTCCCCTTCCGAGCAAGAGAGAGTGTCGTCCACAAATAGCAAATATGATATGCCTACCTTGTCCTTTCCCACAGAAAAACCTCTTATAAACTGCATCTCCCTTCCATTGTCTAACATACGGCCCAATAAATCCACCACCAGTGTAAATAAAAAAGGTGATATCGAATCTCCCTATTTTAGTCCCCTAACCACCTCAATTTTTCTCCTTGGCCTACCATTTATGAAGATGGAATATGTAACTCTACGGAGACAACCCTGAATCCACCGTCGCCATCTCTCACCAAACCCCTTCTTTTCGAGCACATTCCAAGAATTTTCAATCCACCATGTCATAAGCTTTTTCTATGTCAAGCTTGACCATCACTCCCTTCTTCTTCCATATCCTATAATCATCCACTATCTCATTTGCTACCAATGCAATATCCAAAATGCTTCGACCCTTCACAAAAGCCATCTGATTTTCTGATATTGTACCATCCATTACCGCTTTAATTTTGTTTTCCAACACCTTTGTAATGATTTTGTACAAGCTGGTGGTAAGACTAATAGGACGGAAATCCTTCACTCTTCTCACCACGTTCTTCTTCAGGATCAAGCAAATGTATATCTCATTGGTGCAACTATTCACTACCTCCATGTGGAAGAACACCTCCATTACCTAATAATGCCCCCTTTTGAAATTTTCCATGGGAAACCCATCCGGCCTTGGAGCCTTATAACCATCATATCCAAAAATGGCCTCTCAAACCTCTTCCTATCACTCACCTGGCCCCTCCAACCTATCACTCACCTCGCACAAAAAATCTTGTTTAATCTTCGAATCACAAAGACTAGGCGAGACGAGGTGAATGGCGAATGGCGTTAAGGAAGATTCTCATGCATGGTGTAACGACAACAGAAGACGAGCAGAATGGTACGATAATGGAGAACGGGGAGTAAGAACCTATGAGGAGAACAGAAAGTGGAAAGAAAGACAATAATATGATGAAACAAGACAAGCTAGGACCAGTTACCGAGACAGAGGAAGACTGGTCAAGGAAGGGGGGAAAATTCAAAGGAAATATTGGAAGGATGTAGTAATGCAACAGGACAACGAGAAAGAAGAGGATGGGTGGACTCTAGTGACTAGGACGACGAGGAGTAATAAAGTTCAAAAAGACAAAAGAATAGAAACATCGAGACCTAGCAACAGAGAAGCTAAACAGTTGACACCTAAGGAGGATTATGGTCAAAGCAGTAAATACCAAGTGAGGAGGACATACATGTCATTGCCAACAAGACACAAGTTTTTCTCGGTCTGCTCAACAAAGGATAGTAACGAAGCCATTATCCAGGAAGTCACGAAAACTAGACATTTCCAGCTTGCGGCGAGCAGAGAAGCGGTACACTGGATAAAGAAAAAACTCCAGGAAGCATTGACGAAGGACGGAGGAAGGAAAGTTTAGGTGTGTCGGGGAGAAGGGAACACTCTAATAATGGAAGTGATGACAAATGAACAAGGAAGATACATTAAGTTGATAAAAATGGTGAAAGGATAGCAACAAAGCATTGTCATCCCAAAGGAAACGAAGACGGAGGCCTGGAGAAATATGTGGAAGGCCCTGGATATGGTGATCCAAGAGGAAAAGAAGAGGTACAGAAGAGAGGAAGAACAAGAAATAGAAGACCAGCAGGCGATACAAGAGACGAAAAGAAGAGAAGATGCAGAAAGGAAGGAGAAAGGGGTATGGCGGAGAGATATGGAAGAAAAACAGCATCGGCAGAAACCACAAGCTGAAGAAAGTAGAAGACAAAGCAAGGACGATGGGAAAGGAAGAAACCAGGAGATGAAGAAGTTTCTCATTATCAGAACGTCGGATGAGACCCCTTGGCGAACAGTAGAAAGGTCGGTCCGCCCGTTACTTAAATAGGATATTCCAATCAAGAGATTGGATGTCGCGATGAACATAATCTTATGCTAAGAGAAAGCTGATATTGAAATCATCCAGAGGAAGAAATATCAAACAAAATTAGGTGGTTTCTACTTTGAGGACTGGAATGGGAGATTGGGGGGGGAGGGGGGGGCGCAGGAAGTAGCATGCAGTAATACATGGATGGGAGTAGAAGGTATCCAGTACAAGGACTAGAATAGTCGAAACTTTGAGAAGATAGGGGAAGCCTGTGGTGGAATTCTGGAAATTGCTAAAATGACAAACTCGAAGGAATCAATAGAACTAGCGTTCTTGAGACTGCAAGGCCATGATTCAGGATTTTTACCAAAGGAGTTCGACATGGATGGGAGTAGAAGGTATCCAGTACAAGGACTAGAATAGTCGAAACTTTGAGAAGATAGGGGAAGCCTGTGGTGGACTTCTGGAAATTGCTAAAATGACAAACTCGAAGGAATCAATAGAACTAGCGTTCTTGAGACTGCAAGGCCATGATTCAGGATTTTTACCAAAGCAGTTCGACATCTACGACGACAGCAGAATCCAGGAGCTGCGACTCGTGGAGATTGAAAGGGACTGGAACTCAGAGGTGAAGGAGTTAAGAAACCAGATGCTGGAAAATTTTACAGACTACCACAAAGATGAACGCACAGACGACGGTGACTAGAAATCCAGCAACTGACAGAGCTCAGAAATCGAGATAGGAAGTAGCGAGGTCGGCGGGAAAGAAGGGAACAGGCGGCAAAGCAGGGACAGGACACAAGCGTCACAGTGGCAGTCGGCCAACTACCACAGACAAAGGAGATGGGAGCAGCAATAGGGAAGCGCGACGTAGCAAGGTACAAGTAGGACCGGAGTACATGATTCTTGGCAAAGAGAAGTGGGCCCAAGTTGTGCACAAGGAGGGTGACTCATGGGCTGAATACAACAACGTCGAAAGTGAAGGCTTCTAGGGTGGGCCCACTGAGATTCTAATGGGCTCAAAAATAGACTCAATGGGGCCCAAGAAGAATGAAAAGCGTGGGAGGCTACTGGACTGCCCAAATTTGAAAATCTATCAAAGAAGGACCAAAGATCAAGAAAGGAAGCGATATGGGCTTCAGGGATGGTGGGAAGCCCAGGCAGAGGACAGTGAAGCAGAAGGAGAGACGGACTCGGACTACAGTGAATATATTCATCAAACAGACACCGAAAGAGTCCTGAAAACCCAACAAGTGGAAGCAGAACTATCATAAGAAGGAGCCAGATCAAGTGGAACAGTAATCTTAGAGAACGAGGAACGTAAACAGGTGCGTAAAAATTACTATGCTTCTCTCTTCTCTCATCATGATATTAGCAAAGAAAACTCTGACAATGGAAGTGGAGATGATACAACAAGAAGAAGGGGACTCTGGAAGAGAAATGAAGAAATGGGAAAGGAAACAAGACAAACAGTACTACCAGACGGGGAGGCACAAATAATACAAAGGGGATCAGAAAATAGAGGAGTCATTAATGAACATGATTGCGAGATAGATCGTGTGCGAGACTTCCTGGCATCAATAAATTCCCAGCTGATTGAAGTCAGTTGATTTGGGGCGGATGGGCTAGAAGGGATCTGTGTTATTATGAAAATTTTAAGTTGGAATGTGAGAGGGTGTGGGTCGGTGGACAAACGAAGACTCATAAGGAAAACGATCAGCGCAGCAAAAGCCGACTTGTTTGCAATCCAGGAAACAAAAAAAGAGAGAATGGATGGGAAGACAGTGGCAGAGTTATGGAGGAAGCGCTTTGTCGAATGGGCAGAAGTTTCAGCTAATGGGGCAGCTAGAGGAATAACCATAATGTGGGATGTGACGAATATAACAGTCCAAGAGAAATGGGAAGGGATGCATTCCTTGACTATCAAAATCACAGAAGGAGAAGATCAAGCTTGGTGGTTCACCACAGTCTATGGACCCTGTGATAAGGAAGGTAGAGAGGAGTGCCTTATAGAACTAGCAGCCATCTCAACTAGAATTCAAGGACCGTGGTGTATTGGAGGGGACTTCAACATGGTGCGTCACCAAGGGGAGAAGAAATATTGTCGTCAGAACACAAAAAGTATGGAACAGTTTGAAGAGTGGATTCATGAAATGGAATTGTAAGAACCAGATCTTAAGAATATGAAGTATACTTGGAGCAATAGAAGGGCCAATCCAGCTATGTCGAAACTGGATAGATTTCTATTCAACAAGGAATGGGGGAACAAGTTCAAATATCAAGGAGTTTGGGGCCTGCAGAGAATTACATCACATCATTGGCCAATAGTTCTTGACACAGAGGAAATTAAATGGGGACCAACTCCTTTTAGATTCGAAAACTCGTGGCTGCAGCAACAAAAGTTCAAGAATATGATAATTAAAGAATGGAATGAAGACAGTAGTAGAGGATGGGAGGGCTACAAAATCATGATGAAACTTCCTAATTTAAAAAGAAAAATAAGAACATGGGATAAAAGAACGATGACGGAAGACAATGCCCGTCAGATGGAGCTTATGGAGACCCTGAAAAGGATTGATATGAAGCTGGAATTGGAAGAGAATACAGAGTTGTTGGAGGAGAGGAGGAAGGTGATAGAGGAGATACATAAAGTGGAATGCAAAATTGAAAGAAGAACAAGACAAAGAGCTAAAATGAAATGGGCTAAACAAGGAGATGTTAATACCAAATTCTTTCATAGGATTCTATCTTTGAGAAGAGCAAGAGCTATTATAAGCAGAATATCGGATGCTTTAGGAAATCTGATGGAAAAAGAGGGTGACATTCAAAATGTAATCACCCAATACTTTGAAGAGCTATTAAAGAAAGCTCTGACAGAAAATAGGAAGTGGATGGCCTACATTGGCAGCAAATTTCAAAAGGGGAGAAGGATTGGTTGGGAAGGGAATTTGAGGAAGAGGAGATTAAAGAAGCTGTGTTCAGCTGTGATGGGGGAAAAGTGTCGAGACCAGATAGCTTTACTATGGTTTTTTCCAACAAAACTAGAAAACGATGAAACAGGATGTGGTGAGCTACCTAAAAGAATTCTATAAGGATGTTGTCATAAACAAAAGAATAAATGAGACATATATATGCCTCATTCCAAAGAAGAAGAATTCAATGAGAGTGGAGGACTATAGACCAATAAGTCTAACGACAAGTGTGTACAAAATAGTTGCAAAGACACTTGCTAATAGACTTAAACATGTCCTACCTTCAACTATAAGTGAGAATCAGATGGCATTTGTAAAAAACAGACAAATAACTGATGTCATTTTGATTGCAAATGAAACAGTTGAGGCGTATAGGACAAATGGGAAGGAGGGTCTCATATTAAAGGTTGATTTTGTAAAAGCCTATGATTCGATGAGGTGGAACTTCTTAAATTCTGTGACGAAGAAAAAAGGATTTGGGAAATAATGGAGATCATGGATCCTAGCTTGTTTGAAGACAGTAAACTATTCAGTTTCTATAAATGGAAAACAATGGCTTTAAAGGATTAAGGCAAGGTGACCCTCTCTTCCCCTTTCTATACACTTTGACGGCTGATACATTAACAAAATTCCTATAAAAAACTAACGAAGTTGGAAAACTAGAAGGGATGAAGATAGGGAAGAATAAAGTGAGTATAACACACTTGCTATTTGCGGATGATTGCCTCATATTTATGGAAAACACTGAGAAGGACATCAAGATGATCAAAGATGTGCTCCATGCATTCAGTATTTTGATAGGGATGAAAATCAATTGGAAGAAAAGTCAGCTGATTGGTATTAATACGAACAAGGAAGAGGTAAAGGAGAAGGCGGAGGAGATCCAAGTCACAATAGGGGAATGGCCAATTCAACATTTAGGGCTACCTCTTGGGGAAAACCCAAACAGCATCGGTTTTTAGGAAAACATGATCCAAACCATAAAAAGGAGGGCAGCAGGATGGAAAAGAAGTTATTTATCAAGAGGGGAAAGACTTTTGCTCATCAAGACCATCACGGAGCCTATACCCACATATTATATGTCAGTTTTCAAGATGCCCAAGAAAATGGCTAAGATAATTGAGAAGCACATGAGGAACTTTTTATGGAAAAGAGAAGAAGAAGGAAGAGGACAAAATCTTGTACAATGGGAATAAGTTTGTAAAGAAGTGCATCAAGGAGGTCTAGGAGTAGGAGGATTAATCAAAAGGAACATAGCCTTGAGAGGTAAATGGCTATGGAGAATGTCTGAAAGGCCAAATGACATGTGGGCAAAAGTGATTAAGAGCATACATGGGTCAAAGTCTTATGGGAAAGAAGCTAGATTAAACTGGAGGAGTAACCACAGATCACCTTGGAAGGACATATGCAGCATATATGAAAAATTTAAGGGGAACATAACATTGGAGGTAGGACACGGAAATAGGGTGAATTTTTGGGGGGATGTTTGGTGTAGTACAGAAGAATTAAAGAAGAAGTTTCCAAACGTGTTTAGTTTAACAAGGAAGAAAGAAGGCGCAGTTTCAGAATTTAAAACATGTATAATGGAGGAGAATAGAACACATTGGGGGTGGAATCTTCACATAAGCAAGACTTTTGGGGAGGGGCAGATTGAAGAAACTAGTGAGATGACTAATCTGCTTCAAGAAGCTCATCCAAGGAATAACGAAAGGGAGGCAAACCAGTTTGGAAGGAATAAGGAAGTAAAAGATTTTCAGTTAGATCATTCATGAGAATTCTAAATGGAAATAGCTCCAGAAACCCAGAAGTTCCGATTGATTTTATTTGGACAGCTAGAGTTCCCATGAAAGTAAAAATTTTAGTGTAGCTTGTTACTTTTTTTTTTTTTTTTGAAAAAGGAAACTAATATATTAATAAGATAGCAGTACATGCCGGACGAGAAGTCCGACCACAAAACAGAACAAGATTACATAGAACATAAGATACTCCCCCCTTTACAAAGTCACTCTCCTAAGGAATACCCAAGCCCTAATTTAGTAGAACTGCTCCAGGTAGCAAACAGCATGTTCGATCTTTCCCATAGCATCCGTTCCGTCTTCTTCTTTTCTACAAAAATTATGTTATTCCTTTCCTCCCATATGGAATACCAAACAGCTGCCACCAAAATTTTCCAGCAAGGTTTCAATTTAGAAGGAAACTCCCTACTCGGAAACTGAAACATATTGTCATCATTTGGGGGGATAAAACAATTATTAATCTCCCATTCTGTGGAAAATTTTCACAGACTTTATAAATACTTGGAACCTCACATTCTATGGAAAATTGGGAAGGGAGATGAGGTTAAATTCTGGGAGGATAAATGGTGTGGGCACAATAATCTAAAAGACAGTTTTCCTAATATGTATAGATTATCCCAAAATAAAGAAGGGGCAGTCAGCGAGTTCTGTAACAGCAACAATGTGGATGGAAGGATTCAATGGAGGTGGAACCTCCATATAACCAGTAATATAGGCGAGGACCATGTGGAAGAACTGGGAGATTTGTTGGACACTCTTCAGAGTTTCCATTTCAGCAATATGGATGAGGAGGATAGGTCGATCTGGACCAAAGACACTAGCAGGAAATTCTCAGTGCGATCCTTGCTAGAGGGTATTGACAGACAAGCAGAAAATCATAACAATGTCACAGCAGATTTTATATGGAGCATGAAAATTCCTCTCAAAGTGCGGTTTCTCATGTGGATTGTCAGCCTAAACAAGCTGCAGACAGCAGAATATTCAGAAGAGATGGCCAAACCATACTCTTAATCCGTATATTTGTCATATGTGCAAGAGGAGCGAGGAATCGACTGTACACCTTCTTGCTGAATGTGATCTAGTGAAATATATGTGGAGGGAATGGAACAAAGTTAACAGCAGTTTTGTGTCACCTTCAAGAGAAAATCTGTTTCAGTTTCCAAAAAACCATATTCTGTCAACTCTAAAGCCTTACAGAAAGACAATTCTAGCGGCAGTGTGGTATGCTATCTGGGAAGAAAGGAACCAAAGAATATTCTCCAACAAGGCCAAGACAGAACGGATGGTTTGGGAGCGGTCTAATAATCTTTTTGCTACTTGGATTCATTGTACAAAGCTAGGTCTAGGGTACCAATTTGGTGAATGGGTAGAAAAAGGAAGAAGTATTTTACAGACTTTTGAAAGTTGTACTGGATTGTAAAGACCGGATATCTCATCCGGAATTTTGTACTTATATTATTACTATCAATATATGTTTCTATTTCAAAAAAAAAAATAGTTACATGGTTTGCAAAATGCCACATCAATTTCTCCCAGATGATTTTTCAAATAGGATCATTCCTTGAACGATATTGCGAGGACTCCTCAGTATTCTCGCATAAACAACACCATGAAGAAGATAATGCCCAATTAAAAAACATTTTGGAAGATTCTATCCGCAGTTGATCTTATTTGAGACTCACTAGCCATCCAAGTAGTTCTACTTTTGAATAGGATTCCATCCTTCCAAATATGGTCATGAAATGTAAAGTTTTGTCTTGAGTTTGAGATAGAGCCGAGAAGAATGAAAAGTTTGAAACATATGGAAAGATTCGCAAAACCAGAGGAACCAATCTTGGGCATTAGAGAAACATACCGCAACTAGGCAATTCAATAGAAAACCTACATCATGAAATGCATAATCCAAGACGTTCCATGTGAAAAGTAGGTTCCAATATTGGTTCTCACTGCAAGGACTGAGCATTTGATTGCAGAAGTTTGCAATAAAGACTTGCTAAGCTGTTTGTTGAGGGGAATAATTGTTGAAAAGGAATTGGAGCACACAATGCACCCTCCCAGAATTAGCTAGTTTCCCCATTGCCAATCTTAGACTGCATATGGATGTTGAAATGTTGATAAATCAAATGAATAAACTTCCATGGTGATTTAAGGGAGACTCTTGGGTTTAATCCTGGATCTCTTTAATTAACATGAGTACCATGACAACTTCTTATCACTCTTACCCACAGAGCATCAGTTTCATGCAGGAAATGCCATATCCAATTCCCAACTAAGGCTCTATTCTGTGTCAGTAAATCCAAAAGTTGCAATCCCCCATGATGTCGGTCCATCTTAACCTTGTTCCATCTAACCAAATTACACAATCTAACTGATTTTAAATACAACAATTTTACTTGCAATTCATGCAATAACTTCACCCATAAACTAAGCATTATGTGAGTAATATACATCGATCCAAGTTGATTTAAACTAGTTTCAGTACCAAAAAATCAGCATTTTCCAAGCAAATATCCAAAAGCTGATTATTCTGCTATTCATTAGGATGACAAGTGATTAAGACAACAAACACTCCATCACCTCTCAAAACACAAAAGAGGGTAAAGAAAGAATGTCAAATGTGAGATGCACCACTAGTTAGATGAAACAAAAAAAAAATACACAAATAAAAAAATTAACATGATTAAAATCACGTTATGTAAATTTAACAAATTTTGGCGAAATTAGTTGAATTAATTTAGTAATATGGACAACTGAAGTGAAGTTCACCTATAACTGTAAAATTACAAAATTTCGTTAAAATCTTTGAAAAAAAACAGAGAAGTTTACCTAAAATTGATGTTTCAACCATTTTTAGAAAAAAATATATATAAAAAAATATTGAAAAAGACATTTTATAGAAGAATCTCTATTGTGCACGAAGATTCTTTTATATAACTATAGAAATTGTAAAAAGAAAACTCTTCCTTTATAAATGAGAAAAATTGAAGGTGAGATGTGTGCACCTAATGAGTGTCGATCAAAGAGAAAAAAAAATAGCAAGTTGTACCTAGAGGAAAGACAGTAGAGAGAAGAAAGAGAGGAAAAAAATAAGTTGAGAGCCTAAGGAGAAAGGAGTTGAGAGAAGAAAGAGAAACGAGGGGCATATGTGGTAGTCAATAGAAAAGATCAAAGTTGTTTGCACATGTAGTAACTAGCGAGCCAATGACCAGTCGAGCTAGGGTTGATGTTTGCGTGGCCATTAAGATTTGAAGATATGTTTCTCTTTCTTTCTTCTTTTATAACTGTTCTAAGTTACAATGTGCATTAAACATTGTTAATATTAAGCTAGACATTGAAAAACATTGTATCTATCCTTTTATACATAAAATGTATTTATTTATACTTATTTTCATCATTTTTAATAGAAATTGCATATACTTTAACATTTACATAAATTTTTATGAACTTTAAGTTGATGAGTTTTTACAAAAAAAATTTTTGAACTCTTCGAATTTCCGAAGATCAAAGTTTGGTATGAAATTGAATTTTTATTTTTTGATTGAAAAGGAGCACATCTCACATACATCAAGTTTTCCCTCAGAAGATCTCCACAACCCTAAGAGCTCATCCAACATGAAAAAGACCACCAACTGTCCAATTTTAGAGATATGAAGAATATTTGGTATAGATATATTAGGTTATGCAATGACCCAATTAGCATATTAAGTTGATATGATGAAACAAGCTCCCTTTAAAAGTCACGTTTAGTACTGACCTAGTTTTTTCAGTGTGTAGAATAAAGATCCTTCTCCTTCATGACCAATTAGATGACCAAGGTACCTACAAGGTGCTTCCTTATAGTATTGAATTTCAGGTGAGATGGGCCATACGATTCTCAACTTATCACCTTGCTTTATTGGAACAGCTTTGACAAGAATCTATAAAAAAAGTAGAAAGGAAAATGCAAACAAGTAAATGAATTTTCTAATCCTAAAGTTTTCAAGAAATGAACATCTAAACTATGCATTTCAACAATGTTGTGTAAGGTATGCAAGTACACAACTACTCGCTACAAATACCTGAACATGTTCAGATGTGCAAGGTGGACCCAAACAACGAAAGCAACTTCTATTGGTATTTCGAATTCCTTGGAATTGATGCTCCACCAGCACTTTGAGTTCATCAATATTCTCTGCATATCAGCCATGTTCAACAATTATACAATAAATAAATAACAGCATGGCACACAATATTATTGGAGTTTCCTCTTGGGCAATAATGCAAAAATGGCCACTTACCTTTCCCATATACAACTAGATGCATAAGGTTAGCTGAATAGTTTTCTTCATAAAATTTAAGAAGCTCATTTCTGGTATCTAGCCCTTTTGCCTTTGGGCGAACCTCCAAGGTATCCCAATTTCCTAAATAAATTACCAAAGAATTAGCATAAATCATAAGGAACACAAAGAGCAAGACAGTATAACTACTTTAATCAAAAAGCTCACATCACAAATTACAATCAAATAGCCAACAAAACTTCGATCAAAAGCCTGAGAAGCAAAAGTTCAGAAGTGAGTTACAAGTTAATTAGGGTTGTAAATCTTTTTGCTTTGTGTACTTCTTGTTCTCAATGGGGAGATGGATATTCTTTTGGGGACTAGATGAGAAGGTGATCATCCATTTTTCAATCTCTTTTGTAAGCGCTTCGGCGCCTTTGGACCTCTTGTCCATCTTTTACCTATATATATAATCTGTAGTTTCTTTTCCAAAAAAAAAAAATGTTGATTGACATGTAAGAGATCAGAGTGGGAGAGTCTTCCAGCCGAGGGTACAGCGGGTGGAATTCTGATTATGTGGAATGCTCAAAGATTAAAGGCGATTGATAGAGTGGAAGGGATGCATTCATTATCCATC
>JAJIYU010008707.1:0-17722 GCA_030144865.1 Tinospora cordifolia | reverse complement strand
CTTGGTACAATTTAAGTGCTTAATGCCCTTTTTTATTTTTTTTAAAGTTATCGTAATAACTTGTTCATTCACTCAATTTGTATCGAGAAGATGGACATTAAAGATACCCTCAAGGTAGCTAAATTAATGTGTAAAATACATAAACGTAGAAACAAGAATACCTCTTAAGCTAATGAGCCAGGCCAGTGGATTGACATGTACTTAATGTTGTAGTTCCTGTGTCATATCGCTATTTCTTCTCTATGCATCCCATCTAATTTAATTATTTTTTCTCAGAAAGTAACCATTGTTTACAACCATTCGTTCATTATTTGACATGACCATTTAAAATAAAAGGAAAAAAATATATTTGGAAAAAGAACAGAACAGAAGAGAACAATAGTACAAGTTAAATAAATACGAGTTTGACGTTCTTGTTAGCTTTTAACCACCGAAATTGTATTAATAATTCATGTCAGTCATCACCACCCTCCTCCAAATTTTAATTAACAATGGTAAAAAAATAAAAAAATAAAAAGAAAGGAAAAGGTAAAAATAATATTACGCCAATTAAAAGCAGGAGGAGAGAAGAGGAAAAAGAAGGAGTTGGTGAGGGCATGAAAGTAATTCTAAAGCACAATGATGGCATGGTCAATAAATGGTCGTCACGCACGCACGCACACTTTCATTGTGGCGTATGTGAAAGAGGAATGAGGTTAACGAGGAATGAGGTTAACCGGGAATGGGAATGACTGAATGGGAATTTAACTTAACACAACCCAGAGCCAAACACGCAAACAGTGGCACGTGGCGACTTGGGGATTAAAATTGAACCGGGTTAGGGCAGGGTCGGTCTGGGTTTTAGAGTGTCCCGAAGACTGAGAAGAAGCGAAGAAGGGAAGAAGAAAGGAAAAGAGAAAAATAAATAGATAAAAGCGAGAGAGAGAGAGAGTGAGAGAGAGAGAGGGAGAAGATGCGTATGTGTGTGTGTGTGTCTGGTTGTAGGGCTCTCTATAGGGGCATAGCTGAGGCTTCGGTCTGAGAAGAACTGGGCATCGACTTACTTTTTCTGTTTCTCCGGTCTCACTCTTGTCGGGGCCTTTTCCGCCACTCCGGTCACCGGCGAAAGAGCTACGTTCCGAATCACGTTGTGGAGATTTTGCTCCTCTTTGACGTTTTTTTTTGTTTTAATTAATTTGTGGTTTCGAAATTTGGGATCTGGGAAACGCGCGAGATTTTTTTTGGTTTTGAGCTGGAGCTCACCTTAGCTGAGCTGAATCTGATCGGAGACAAGCTCCGGTCGCCTTGGTACGGGATCCCGGTGGTGACAGGAGGTATTTATTTATTTTTATTGGGGAAATGATCGGTTGAAGTTTGGCTCAATCGAGTTCCGGCGAGTTCCTTAGGCATTTGTCGCCGGAGTTCGTGAAATGAAGGCTCCGGCTAACGCTGGCGTGGCGCAGGCGGCGAGTGCGGCAGCAAATGCTGCCTCCGAAGGTTTGGTTATTTGATTCGTTTCTATCTTGTTTTGTTTATCTATTTTGTTTTTGTTCCTTCTTATCTGGATTAAAGGTAGTGCGTTTGGGCGAATAAGGAGGTGGCACGTGTGAATTGCAGGAGAGAGGAGGAGCATAAACTCAGAGCTATGGCACGCTTGTGCGGGACCGCTGGTGACCTTGCCACCGGTGGGGAGCTTGGTAGTGTATTTCCCTCAAGGCCATAGCGAACAGGTTGGTACACATTAAGCCTTGCTGGCCTATTGTGCGCTCTGTGCTCAAGCTTTCAAGATTCTTCTTCTTCTTTGATTGAGAAATTGCGTAAACAAGACAACTCTTAAGAGCAGAAAAGCAATAAAGAATTTTTAGAAGAAGAAGAAGGTAGGGATGCCGTTTATCACTCTTCCTATAGTCCCTCAACTTGCGGTTAGTTTGGGTGAAGAAGATACGTGGAGTCAATCAACTGGTTGGAAACTTGGAAGAAGCTAGAGACTAGTTGCTGATGTGCTTCCACGTTGTTATTTTTGTAGAAAAATCACAACTTCTAATTTTATTTAGTGATTTATCAGTAGCCCTTTTGCATATTGTTAATTGTTGGTGATTCTGTTTTTTTTTTTTTTTAATTTTTTAGACGACCTTTTTGTGATACGTTATTTAGATTTATGGGGGAAGCTGTTAGTTTTATACATGTTAGATCATTTTTTGTTCCTTTGTGGGAAATACATTTATTAAGGTGTGTAAATGCAATTTTTTGCAGAATTCTAGGAATTTATGCTTGTAGAATATAGATAATGTGGGTTTTTTTTTTCTTCTGGGTTTTACAGCTGAGTTTTGGTTTTTCCGGGAAAAGAAAAATTATCAACTTTCCCAAGACAGTCTTCCGGGAAAGTATTGTCATATAACATATTAAGCATTTATAAGTCCTCTGCATTTTGGGTTGATTGGATTGCTTTGTTAGATGCATGTTGTTTTGGTGTTATTTATTTACGTAATTTTAGTTGGGTACGTGGCCATCTAAATTTTATTATCATGGTAAATTATGATGTACGGTGATCATCAATAATAAAATATGACAACGTTTTAGTATTTCATGGGGGCTACTCAATGTAACCCACGGCGCATCCCTCCTTTTGACAAAGGACCAGATTGAAATATGTTGTCTTTTGGAAATTGATTCAGGTCTTCTTATTCTTCTTTAGTAGATAGGAAACATAGAATTGCTAGTAATTTGAGAATTGACTTAGCTCTTCATTGAAGGGGATTGATGTAACCAACCACATTTAATTAGAAAGAAGGCTCAGCAGAGTTAAGTCGGGTCTACTTGTTCTCTAAGTTGAAATTTCTGAATACTATTTTGGGTCCTTATTATAGTATAAGAGTGTAAAATTTATGTCAATGAGCTGCTGGTTGATGTGGCTTTCTGGTTTTAAATGGGTTTGTCAAGTTAATAGAACACAAATTCTCGTTCCTTTCATTTCTTATTTGTGTAGTTCGTTTACAGGAAGTTATCATTTTTTACTTGACCAAAGTTCTTCAATATTTGTTTCCAGGTTGCAGCATCTATGCAGAAGGATGTCGATGCTCACATTCCAAACTACCCTAATTTGCCCTCAAAGCTTATATGCCTTCTACTCAATGTTACGTTGCATGTATGTGGTATTGATACTTAAGTTCATTTTTATTTTTCCCCCTCAAGTTTCTTTTGAAGAAGTCTCTTAAAAAATGTTACAGGTTTTTTATTCCACGGTTGATTGATTCGTGTGTTTCTGCTAGTGTTATCAATGCAAGATGGTGACCTAGGTGGTAGAAATAAACAAATGAGACTATATAATATATTCGTTTATAATTGCATATTAAATTTACTAATTTTATTTTTTAAACTTGAATTACTTGTCCATGATTTTGATAAATTTTGAAATTTTACTTTTCAAGTAAGTCTCAGTTTTTTTAAGAGAAATCAAGGTTTTGATCTATGTTTGTTTCAGGAACAAGAGAAAAAGATAGGGTTTAAAGCTCCATTTTAAATCTCTTGCAGTTGGTTTCACAAATTATTATATTTATTTTTGAAGTATACAAATAATTATTATTAAATGCTTCAACTTGCAAAAACTTCTTTAGCTAATTTGAGGTGAAATAATTCAGTGAAAGAGATACCTTGCTAAGACTATGTAGAGCAAACATGCTGTCCTACTCGAACTAATCAATGAACTCATTGTGTTTCCTGTGCCATTTTAGGCAGATGCAGAGACGGATGAAGTTTATGCTCAGATGACCCTGCAGCCTGTTTCTTCAGTAAGTGTTCTTGTGTTCATGTAATGAACTTTTTGACCTTTATTTCTGTTATATGTTTGATTACCTCTGTTTATTTATTTATTTTTCTAAATCCTGGGTTCTTATTTTTTTACCACTTTTATGTAGTATGATGAGAAGGCACTAATAGCATCAGATCTCGCACTCAAGTGTAGTAGGCCACAAACTGATTTCTTCTGTAAGACATTGACTGCCAGTGACACAAGTACTCATGGAGGCTTCTCTGTACCTCGCCGTGCAGCAGAGAAAATCTTCCCTGCATTGGTGAGCCTATTTATCCGGAGTGTTTGGTGTATCAGTTTGGATTAACTATTTATCAGTTTTATACTGGTTGTATTTTGCAGGACTTTTCAATGCAACCACCTGCACAAGAACTCGTGGCGAGAGATTTGCATAATATTGCATGGACCTTCCGCCATATATATAGAGGTAAATTTATTTGGTAGAGGGTGTGTTTGCTCCCTGTTGCACCAGTACCAACAGTCATGCTTGCTTGCTTCTGCTGGACTGATGTGCTTACTTTCTAATCCTTACCTTGGACCGTTTGAATCCTAACCATATTTTCTTTGCCCACATTAGGTCAGCCAAAACGACACTTACTTACAACAGGTTGGAGTTTATTTGTGAGTGGAAAGAGGCTCTTTGCTGGTGATTCTGTGTTGTTCATTAGGTAGTGGTTGGAGCTAGTTCTGTAATCTCAAGCTATTGATTTTAGTTGAAACAATGGTGTTTCAGTTGATTTTCATTTTCTTTCCTCTAGAGTGTGCTAAGACCTCTGGATGAATATTTGATTTGTCATGGTTGAGCAGAGATGAAAAGCAGCAGCTTCTCTTGGGTATCAGAAGGGCAAACAGGCAACCTACAAATTTATCATCCTCAGTATTATCAAGTGATAGTATGCACATAGGGATCTTGGCAGCAGCAGCCCATGCAGCTGCTAATAACAGTCCTTTCACTGTGTTCTACAATCCAAGGTCTGTACTGCTATGCATATACATCCTTGCATCCCACCCATTTCAATGCCTGTACTGTATGTCTCAATTGAGTCACTATCTTCTTCTTCTTCTTCTTCTTCTTCTTTAATTATTTTTTAGAAGTTTTTTGGGCAGAAATTGTTGATTCAGATTATCTTTAGCTTGTTTTCTCCTAGTTTGAAGCCTGAGTACTCCCTTTTTATAAAATTTACTTATGTAGGGCAAGTCCGTCAGAATTTGTCATTCCCTTGGCCAAGTATTACAAGGCCATATACAATAACCAAGTATCCCTTGGCATGCGTTTTCGGATGCAGTTTGAAACTGAAGAGTCGGGAACAAGAAGGTAAATAATGTTTTGTAACATTTTCTTTATAATAATCCAGTAAGTGCAACATGAAATGTGCACCATTTTGGGTGAAAATGACAATATTGAAAAACATTTAGACTGAATAATGTGTTTTTTTTAAACTGGCTTTCATTTATTGTCAGAGTTGGCACTTTGTATGATTGTCTGATCTCTGAGCTACCAATCTTTCAATATGGATCATATAATAGTTGGGATAGGTTTCTGGTTAAATGAACCTTCCTTGGGGTTGGATATCCAAAAGCTTGACCTCTCCTGGTGCATTTTGATATTTCATGGAAATACTGAAGGGCAATTTGTAATTTTTCTACAGATATATGGGTACAATTACAGGTATCAGTGATCTAGATCCTGTTAGGTGGAAGAACTCACAGTGGCGTAATCTGCAGGTAAATTTAGTGGTCTCAGTTCAAGGTTTCTCCTTTAGTGGTCTCATCTTATTTTCTCCTATTATTTCGTAGGTTGGCTGGGATGAGTCTACTGCTGGAGAAAGACATAATCGGGTCTCAATCTGGGAGATTGAACCCGTGGCTGCTCCATTTTTCATTTGTCCCACACCATTTTTCAGATCTAAACGTCCCAGACAGCCAGGAATGCCAGGTTTGTAATATACAGCCATGGTCTTAACAAATCATTGGTCTGATTGTGTTGTCCAAGTCACAATGATTCAAGTGATCCCAATGGTTCAAGTCACACTATGGGAGCAGTTTCTTGGTTGCGCTAATCTTGCAATCAATGACTTTAAAGATTACTAAAAAATTGTGATTCTTGCCACTCTATATGTTCTTGTACCTATAATAAAACAAGCAGTTGGTTTATTTTGTTTATAGTTTCTATCATACACTAAATTCCCTTTCTAACCATTGAATTGGAAAACCGAACCATCATCAGTGTAGCTAAACACTGCTGTTATTAATATGTAATTAGTTGCATTGCCTGGCCCATCTTATCTTGGTTTGTCTTTGCAGATGAGGATTCTGATCTAGAGAACCTTTTCAAGAGAACAATTCCATGGCTTGGCGATGACATTTGCTTAAAAGATCCTCAGTCTCAGACATCAGTGATGCCTGGCCTAAGCTTAGTTCAATGGATGAGAATGCAACAAATGCAGCAAAATCCTCCACTTTGTAACTCAAGCTTGCAACCTGACTATTTGCACACTCTAGCCAACCCTGTTATACAGAACTTCAGTGCCGTGGATCTCTCTCGTCAGATGGGTTTGCCTGGGTCTCAGAACTTGCAGCCAAATAACTTGCAGTTTAATACTCAGAGGCCATCTCAGCAGATCCAACCGCTTGATCATGTTGCAAAGCTACCGCCAACATTGAACCAAGTAGGATCCCTCATGCAGCCACAGCAACAGGTAGATGGAGCTGGGCAGCAGCAGAGGCAGAATTTAGTTAATCAAACGCTTCCAGGAAACCAAGCTCCTGGCCAACTAATACAACCACAAGTTCTAGTCCAAAATCACATTCATCATCATCAGCAGCCTCTGATCCATGGCCATCCATCTCAAACCAGCCTTCATCAGAACCAGCAACAAGTACAGCAGCAGCAGCAACATCAACAACAACAGCAGCAACAACAACATCAACAACAACATCAACAACAGCAACAACATCAACATCAACAACAACAACAGCAGCATCAACAACAGCAACAGCTGCAGCAACAACAACAACCACAACCACAGGAGCAGCCCACACAGCAGCAGCAGCAGCAGCAGCAACTAATACCTAGTCAGAACCAACTGCAGAACCGAGCCTCCATTCAAATCCCTAACCAAGTTAACCAACAGCTACAACTTCCAGACCCAATTCAATTGCAACTGCTGCAGAAGATTCAACAGCAGTCACTCTTATCTCAGCAGTCTACCCTCCATCAGCCGCAGCAATTAACCCAACTCCAGGAGCAGCGGAGGCAATTATTGGAAGTGCCTCAAAGTTTTTCCAATATAAACTCAGTTCCTCAACAGCACATGATTCAACAACAAATAATGAAGAGCAACACCCAGCAGAGTAATAAATTCTCTAGTCTACCCCAGCAGCAGTCACAACCAAAGGTACTGCAGCAACAGTCCTTGCTTGCTGAATTGCCCAGTCTTGTGCTTACTCCAGAGCCATCAAATAATTTGCTCTCTACATCTGGTAGTGGCTTATTGGCAACAGTTGGTTGTGGGGCACAGTCAGGGCTTACAGATGATGTGCCATCTTGCTCCACATCTCCTTCTACAAACTGCCCTAGTGTGGCTCAACCCATTATTAATGGTCGAACTCAACACAGCACTTCCATGACTGATGAGATGGCTCAGTCTACTGCAACACTGTTGAGTCCAAGTGCTTTAGAATCTATGTCAGCCAACCGGAATGCAGCAAAGGAGCTGGTGCAGAAGTCTGACGTCAAACTTTCACTGCCCACATCTAGAGGTCAGAATCAGGGAGTTATTGGCGTGCAAACATACCCTAATCCTGTGGCCCAGTTGGATTACTTGGAAGCATCTTCTTCTGCAACTTCAGTTTGTCTTTCTCAGAATGATGGTTCATTGCAGCAAAACTTCCCTATGTCATCTTTTAATTCACAGTCAATGTTGTTCAGAGACACTTGCCAGGAAGGTGAAGTTCAGGGTGATCCTAGGAACAATGTTCTGTTTGGTGTTAATATTGATGGCCCGCTTGGAATTCCATTGGCTTCTGATCCTATGCTAGCAAAGGGCATTGGATCAGCAAAAGACTTGCCCAATCATCTTTCTTCTGCAAGCATGCTCACGAACTATGGGAGCTCCAAGGATTGTCAACAGGAACTGTCATCTTCAATGATTTCGCAGTCATTTGGAGTTCCAGACATGGCATTCAACTCCATGGACTCTACCATAAGTGACAGTGGCTTTTTGAGCCGAGGCCCATGGGCGCCGCCTGCACCACAACTACAGCGAATGCGAACATTCACCAAGGTTTAATTTACATTCATTAATTCCTATGGAATTGCATATTGCTTGTGATTGCGTAGTAATGACCTTGTTTTGTGTAAATTTTATGTGAAGGTATACAAGCGCGGTGCTGTTGGTAGATCTATTGATATTACTCGTTATTCGGGCTATGATGAACTCAAACAAGATCTGGCTCGTAGGTTCGGTATAGAGGGTCAGCTCGAGGATCGACAAAGGATGGGCTGGAAGCTTGTTTATGTGGACCATGAGAGTGATGTCCTCTTAGTTGGGGATGATCCTTGGGAGTAAGTCCTCTATAACAATTGCTCTTTACTTTTTTTCTTCTCATTTGATGAGTATGTTCTGTCTTTGGTGATTGTGGATGCGATCTGTTAAGTCACTCGATTAGTACATCAACCGTGAGCCTGCAAAGTACCAAAAAAAATAGGAAAAAGAAACCACCCCCCCCCCCCCCCCCCCCCCCCCCCCACCCCCCCCAAAAAAAAAAAACTATGCTAACTATATTTCCTTTTTTTTTTTTTTTTCTTGAAGAACCGTGAAAGGGTATTCATTTTGCTTATTGGAAAATTCATTTTGGTTATTAGGAAATTTCCTTGGTTCCCATTTGTTCTCTAACCATTCAAATCTTGATGAGATATTATTTGACGGGTATCATGTTCCTAAGCTTTTTTTTGCTTGATGGATTGCGATGTTAGTATTGAGCACAATTTCATTGTTATTGTGAATTTGATTATAATATTTTTATGTGCTGGGATTTTGGTTTTGCAGGGAGTTTGTGAATTGTGTGCGGTGCATAAAAATTCTGAGCCCTCAAGAAGTTCAGCAGATGAGCCTGGACGGAGAACTTGGAAACAGTGTGCTCCCGAATCAGGCTTGCAGCAGCTCTGATGGAGGGAATGCATGGAGGAATGGCCAATGTGACCAAAACTCCAGTAACCCTTCTGGTGGGTCTTACGATCATTAAAAGGATATAGCTAGCAGCAAGAGCTGGAGAACATTCAAAAAAAGCACTTGTAAGTAAAAGAAACAACCACCCAATCACTGAAGGTAACAGTAGGTATTCGGTGAGGCCGGGGATGATCTGCAACAAGTATACCCAGTCGGTGGCATTGTATCTTCTTGTGTAAAATGACCCTAGAGGTCACAAGCAAGCGGTACAATCATTTCATGGGCGAGGGAAATGAAATCTTGAAAGTCGGACGAATTTTGATAATATGGAAACTGAGGTCAGTAGTAAGAAATGCTGAAGAACAAAAGGTGAAAATCTGCGGCATTCTTTTCTTTGATCAACAGGGCATTGATATCTGCGGCCAATTGGTTTCCAGTTACTCAGCCAGTTAGATGAAGAACAGCAGGGCGATGTGCTGGGGAAACCTGGTGTAGCTCGAGGATGTTATTCCCTGTGAGTTCTTACTGAATTTTTTTTCCCACGTCCTTAAAAGCTAAAAAGCTAACAATTTGTACGACTTGGTTTGGAAATGTATAAAATATGTAGATTTTTCATTTCCTTTCGCAGGATCTTAGGTTTTCTCATATTCTTGGTGAAAGTACCTTAAAAATTTAACATTTCTGGAGAAAAAAAAAATGGCTAACTTTACAAAAATTGCTGGTGAAATATGTAATTAAATGCTCGAATGGTGTAATGAATGAAGGAAAGCTAATTAAAGAGGAAATGGTTTTCTGTAGCTGAAAATTAAAAAATTTTGTAAAATTTGTTTGGTTAAAAATATTCTGAGAAACAGATTGTTGTTGAAAGATGGCGAAAATTTATCTTAAAGGTAGGAATATTTGAATTGACGAACCAAAATGCCCGCTAAAAAGTACAAATATGTAAATGGTTTTCATTTGAATTGGCAGAGTTACAAGCATGTTCATCCTTCAAATTTATTCTTATGAAGAAATTAGATGTACAGAAAAAATGGGGATATATATTAAGACAAGGAAGGGTCCTCAGCTTGCTGATAGAAGGATTCATAGGTTGCAACCCTTGTCTTTGATTCAGGCCCTTCCAACTCTTCCATGAAACCGACTGTCATATTCAGAAAGTCCTTCATGTGCAATTGCTTCCATTCCTAGTAAAATAATAAAAGCATGAAAATTAATTAACTTGAAACAAAGATATTAAAATTGAAAAGAGCAAAGCAAGTAACATGCACAGATGAAATGAACGTCAAGAGTTTGGCCTTTCAGAATAACATGTTTTGTTTCACGGAATTCTAAGAAATTCTTGACTTCGGAAACGGACATCATAACACAACAATTAACACAGGAATAGGAGGTTCATAATATTTGGCAAGATTTGAATTTTAAGACAAGCAACCAAACATGAAAACTGAAGAAGAAAATAAATATCGTGCGTCTAGCATTTTCTCTTATTAAGGGATCCGTGACCAGGCTACTCAGTATATATTGACAAGTAAATCAGCACGTTAAACAAATGGAGAGGATGCGAAGAAAAAAATAATTACCTCAAAGTTCCAGTCACCATACAAATTTGGGTCATTTTTGTTTCCCCAGACATAAGCATACGCTTCTAACTTCTTGCAAGTATCCTGTAAGCAACCATTAATTAGGCTCTTTGCAGTTCTAGAAAGCATGAGTAAAAAGATGTAATGCCTAGTAAAAGAGAATACTCACAATGAAACTGATGTCAACAGGACACCTTTTGTATTCGACGTCCTCAAAAGTATCTAGAATTTCTAATTCAGGATCTGTTATACCCAGTAGGACCTGCAACAGCAATTTGGTCAGTTAGAGATAAAGACAATAAAAATATGGAATACTGTAAAATAGTGGACCAATTCAAATGGGCCGTTATGGTTATAGAATCAATTTCCTAACTTACATCTAAATGGGACTTTCCTCTTCTTATTAAAACAAAGCCCATAATCTTCTGGCAGACGGGATTTTCATGTGCTTATACATAAATTAGGTGTTTTTAACTCCAAAATACGACTTTCATTCAGTTAACACAAATAAATTCATTATTTTCACTCCTCTTGGGACTTTCATGCTCTTAACTAAAATACTTCTTCATTTTAAACCTAAATAGGACTTTCTTATGCTTATGTAAACCGATTTAGAATTTGCATACCAAACTACTCCTTTTTTTGGATCTACCACTGAGCACACCCAATTGTGTCCTGTTCTTTGCATCAAGACTAATGCACCTGAACTCTTCTTAGACTGGCACGTGAAGTGATAAAGTTCTCCCTGTGGAGTAGAATTCCATACACAAGAAGTTGAACCCACAACCCACTTAAGGGGAACAAATACCAAACCAACTGAACCATGACCCGGTTAGTGCTGAATGATGTTTTGTACGCATATCTAGTAAGCAAATTCCTAATTCTTAGGCCAAGAGTAGAGGACTATCATCTGTTTATATAAACATCTTTGTAATTATCACTCCAAATTGACTTTTTATGCATTTATATAAACAAACTCATCATTTTTCACTCAAATTAGACTTCTATCTTCAAATCAGACATGTTTTTAGACAAAAAAAAAAATCACCACTTTCACTTTAAATTGGACTTTTGTGCATGTATAAACAAATTTAAATTTTTTACTTAAGTCCCATTTTTGTGTGATTATATAAGCGAATTCATAATTTTAATCCAAATAAAACTTTTGTGAGCTTATGTAAGAAAATTCATAATCATCATCCTTGATGCAACTTTTGCATCCTCATATAAACAGATTGAGAATTCTAATTCCAAATGGTATTTTTCATGAAGTTACACAAGTAAATTCTTAACTTTCACCCCAAATAGGACTTTCATATGTTTGCTTCTATAACAAATTCCAAATTCTCAATCAAATTTTTACTTCCATGTGATCACATAAGGAAATTTTTAATTATTAATTAAAACAAGTCTGTACAAAGATCACTGGAGAGGACAAAACAAACAAATCATCTGGCATAAGTCTACAGCCCCAACTCTACAAGTTCTACCCCACATACATGCAATTCCCAGCTAAATAACCATCGTCATATTGAAAACCCATGAGCTAAAGGGAAAGCAAAGATCCACATACAAGCCCGAATTTACTTTCCTGCCAAAGTTTTGAACCAGGTTTTGGCCTTTTCATTGAAAATTATACTGTTTCTCTCTAATCATATGACCCATAGTGTGACGAAATAAGCAGCTCTACGTATGCTCTTTTTGTCCAAGGATAAGGAGTGAAGGTCAGACAAGGAAATAGCTTCCTGAATATTTTGGGAGGAATAAATCTTTGACCAGAAACACTAAACCACTCCGCCCACAAACTCCTTGCAGCTTTGCATTTAAAAAAGAGATGTCCAAAGAGTCTCCAACTCCCCCCTAATGAGAATTTTCATATGCATGCATAGACAAATTCATAATTTTCTCCCCATATGGGACTTTAGTATGCTTCTACAAGCAAATTCATCATTTTTACCCCAATAACATTTTTTGCACTTACATTAACAAGTTGTGGGCTCTTATAACAAATTCATCATTTTTACTCAAAGTAGGACTACTTGTATAAACAAATACATAATTTCAACCCAAATGACAATTCCAAAATAAATTTGTAATACACCTCAAATGGGACTTCAGTTCGCTTATATAAAGTCAAATCTTAATTTCACACAACAATGGGATTTTCAAGTTTGTATTATAAGCAAATTGCCAAATTTCACCTCGAATAAGACTTTTGTGTGCATGTACATAAGCAAAATCCTAATGCTGACCTTGACTTTCTTGAGCTTATAAGAAAATACTATTGTCAACCCAAATGAAACTTTTGTGTGCTTATATAAGTACATTTCTAATTTTAGACCTCAAAAAGACTTTCATTGTCTCGCATAACCATATTTTTTTTCTCATCCCAATTGAGACTTCCATAGGCTTGTATAAAGAAATTCCTAATTTACACCTTAAATGGGACTTTCTATACTTTCTATGCTTAAACAAATTCTTCATTTTGACCCTTGCAGGCTTGTGAGTATTTACATAAATGGGACTTCCTAATTCATGTGCTTATATGAGCCAATTTGAAATCATCACTCCAAATGAGACTTTTGTGTATTTACATAAGCAAATTCATGTTTTTACTCCAAATGGGACTTGCTATATGCTCATATAAACAAAGTCATAGTTTTCACTCCTAATGAAGTTTTGTGTGCTTTCAGTTATTTATTTGTATTTTTGACAAGAAATTCAGTATCATTGCATTAGTATAAATTTTAAGTGTATATAAATTCAATCGCATAGTTTTGAATTAGATGTCCATTTCTAAAAATAATACACTTCAAAATTGGATTCCACCCTCAATGCCACTCTCCATAGAGTATCCAAATGCAAGTTTACTCTCCCTCACCCATAGGGAGGCAAGAAAAAAGAGCTATCTTGAGACCTCACTTAATGTTATCAAACAAATGAGGCTTTTTTTTTTTTCTTTTCGGATCGACTACACCACAATAACCACAACCACCACCAATACTGCTTTAATTTCCTTGAAAGTTGATCTTCTCCAAGAAACTCCTACAAATTTAACCCATGGGGCATATGCTCCCATTAGAAGAATAAAGAATTATCCCACGAGTCATTGTGTGCTTTCAAAAATAAATTCATCATTTTCACCCCATATAGGAGTTCTGTGTACTGAAATGAACATATTCATAATTTCATTGCAAATGCGACCTATGTATGGTTCATAAGAAAATTCCTAATCTTCCACCCAAATGGAATTTCAACATGCATATATAGACAAATTTATTATTTCACCCCAAATAGAGAAAAATAGTGTAGTTGTATAAACAAATCTCATTTTTTTTTCAAAAAATCATAAACCCAACCTATGGCCATCGCTCGAGTAAGTCTTGAGTCAAGCGTACTGGCCACTCAAGTGGGTCGTGAGCTTAGGCGTACCCATTGAGTACCCTAACCCCGACGCTCGGCCCTCAAGTGCCATGACTCAAGCAGGTTTTAAGGCTAGGCGCACTGATCATGTGCCCTAGCCTGGATACAGTTTTAAGTAGCATGGATTTGAGATGTTTTCTAAAACTGTTGCACTATTTATAACTGTTTTCATACTATGTCATGCATTCGAATGTTACATCATTTTTACTATTCACTGAACCACGTTGCTTTAGACTCACTACTCTATTAATATTTCAGGTTCTTCAGTGGCTAATAGAGGGAAGGGCGTGGTGATCGCCTGGCTCCCTGACGTTTTCTATTCCTTTTCTGGTATTTTGATTTAGAGGTTGGTCATTCCTCGTATATGTATAAATGGTCAACTATGTATTTTGAACAAGACAGAAATGTAATATGATGCTTACTCTTCGTATGTTGTTTACTTTCACTCTTAACTCTTTCAATTATTCTAATATCATTTGTTGTATAAGATTGGAAAAGGGCTTAACAGTGGTTGGGCAAACTTGACATGGTGAGTGAGTTCGTCGGGCCACTGTGCCGATCGGGCCGCCCTTTGGCCTAGGGAAGGGGTCCCGACAAGACTTAGATAAATAAGACTTTTGTTGGCTTATAAAATCAACTTCCTAATTTCCAATTTTCCATTACCAGTGAGACTTTTTTGTGCTTAAATAAAGTATTTGTCATCTTCACCAAAATGAGACATTTGCGTGCTTATATAAACAAATTGAAGATTCTCAAGCCAAGATGAGATTTTCATATGCAAAAATACTTCCAAAGGCTTTATATACACAAGTTTATAGTTTTCACCTTAAATTGCACCTTATTGTGCTAATATAAGCAAGTCCTAGTGTGCGTCAACTTTTGTTTTCCTAATTCTCAACCAAATGGGACATTCTTGTGCTTCTAGAATCAAAATTCCTATGCACTACAAAAAGGATTTTGTGTCCTTATATAAAAACTTCTTATCTTCACTTAGAAAGGGATTTTCATGTAATTTTTACCACTGTAGGGACTTTTGTGTATTTATCCTCATTTTCATCCCAAATAAGTCTTTTGGGTGCTTACATAAATAAGTTCATTGTTGTTAACCCAATAGGACTTTCATGCACAATAAATAAGACTTCACATGCTAATAATTTGGATATATAAACTTGTAATCTTGTGTACTTCCATAAACAAATCCATTATTTCCACCCTAAATAAAACTTCCATGTACCTAATACTTATATAAACAAACTCATAATTTTTACCTAAATGGAGCTTTTTTTTTTATTTTTTTTTGAGAGTAAACAATTGTAATATTATACTCTCAAGTAAAATTATCCACAAACTGCCAATGAATGATTGGCAAGATTTACTACACGAGAATGTCTCTCTCCTACCATAAATAGACTACAGATTATGCAAACATCCACCCCTGTCCATAAACCAAGCAGAAAGTGATGGGTCTTGAACAATGTCAGCTGTAAAGACCCAAGAGCTAGCCACCAATATAATATTGCCCAAGTAAGGCATTGACTAGGAAATTATAGGAATATTGACGCACTGGGTCAAGGGACCCATTTGCATCTGTTTGGATTGTTTGAAATGTGCACTGGTTCTAATGTTAGAAGGAGGTTAAGTATCTCATGTTGCTCTTTGAGGGTTAAGACTCTAGGAAAATGGAAACTCCAAGTAACACTTGGATTTAAGGCATAGATGAAGTTTGAAACCGGCATATCATGAAGGGGTGAATAGATTAAGAACGGAGTGAGCCAAGGACATAGATTACAGGTTTGATATGAGATACAATGGTGGTTGCCATTGGAGAGATATATTTTCAAGGCTTCCAATGCAAGAATTTGCCCCCTTCTGAAGCTGCATCTTGAGACGACAAGAAGGCCCCCCGTATTTGCTTACTATGATCTTCAATTATAAAAGTCTCCTTGCAATAAAATAACCTCCACAACCATTTCCCACATAACACCATATTCTTAAGCATCAAATTGCCAACACCAAGAGCTTTGTCCTCAGCTAGCCTCTAAACAACTTCCTATTTGATAAGACCCGTGCAATTGAACCTCTTACTTCCCCAAAAGAAATACTTTATCTTCTTTCAATTGCCCTTGCAACCCCTTTCAGAATTGTGAACAAAGATAAGAAATAAGTTGGGATTACTTCTAAGACCGCCTTAATCAATGCAAACCACCCAATTTGAGAGAAAAACAAACTCCCACCCTTGAGCAGATCCTAGGACACCTTGAACAAGGTTATGTAGATTAACTCTAAACTGTCCTCATGAATATCTCCCTCATCTCTTTTCTCTACTTGCTTTTTTTTTTTTTTTTTTTTTTTTGAGGAGAAACTATAGTTATATTAATAGCATAAAAAGTGGCACTTGCTAAATGAGATATCTAGACAAGCACAGTTACAAGGAGTCTATAATGTTGTTTAATCTCCAAAACTGTACCTTGGACAATTTACTGCTAGACACCCAACTAACGAACAAAACTTGGGATCTATCTCATACAAGCTCCACCGATCTAATTTGTCCCTAAACAGTCTTGCATTCCTTTCTTCCCATATGCTTTAGCAGATGACAAACAAAATTAACTTCCAATACTTGTAGAGAAAAGGTCAAAGAATCCTATCTGGCACCACAGAAAGATCATCAATAGATGGAGGGGGTAGTTTATCCAACTTATTGTTCCATTTCTGCCACACTTCCATGGTGGTCTGAGATCACCCAAAGAGATGAGATACCTCTTCAGCAGCAGCCCTGCACATACAACAATAAAAGGGAGAGATATTATGATTAGGAAATTTCCTTTTGATTAAATCCGCAGAATTGAGCTTCTTAATACATATCAGGCAAGCCAACAACTTGACTTTAGCAGGAAGTTTAGTCTTCCATACGTTGGGATTACTTCTAAGACCGCCTTAATCAATGCAAACCACCCAATTTGAGAGAAAAACAAACTCCCACCCTTGAGCAGATCCTAGGACACCTTGAACAAGGTTATGTAGATTAACTCTAAACTGTCCTCATGAATATCTCCCTCATCTCTTTTCTCTACTTGCTTTTTTTTTTTTTTTTTTTTTTTTGAGGAGAAACTATAGTTATATTAATAGCATAAAAAGTGGCACTTGCTAAATGAGATATCTAGACAAGCACAGTTACAAGGAGTCTATAATGTTGTTTAATCTCCAAAACTGTACCTTGGACAATTTACTGCTAGACACCCAACTAACGAACAAAACTTGGGATCTATCTCATACAAGCTCCACCGATCTAATTTGTCCCTAAACAGTCTTGCATTCCTTTCTTCCCATATGCTTTAGCAGATGACAAACAAAATTAACTTCCAATACTTGTAGAGAAAAGGTCAAAGAATCCTATCTGGCACCACAGAAAGATCATCAATAGATGGAGGGGGTAGTTTATCCAACTTATTGTTCCATTTCTGCCACACTTCCATGGTGGTCTGAGATCACCCAAAGAGATGAGATACCTCTTCAGCAGCAGCCCTGCACATACAACAATAAAAGGGAGAGATATTATGATTAGGAAATTTCCTTTTGATTAAATCCGCAGAATTGAGCTTCTTAATACATATCAGGCAAGCCAACAACTTGACTTTAGCAGGAAGTTTAGTCTTCCATACGAAGACAACCTTAGTAAGAGGTTGTTGCGGTGAATGTGCAGCAAGTTTCATCATGATGGATTTAGTGGAGAAGGTATTATGAAGGTCCCCAATCCATAG
>JAJIYU010008706.1:0-17724 GCA_030144865.1 Tinospora cordifolia | reverse complement strand
TTTTCATGTTTTGATGCTGTATTTATCGATGGACTATGTTTTCATATTTTGACAATATAAAACTTGTAGAAAATTTTGTTGAACTTGATATTTTCTCGAATAATATTTTGAATATTTTCATAGGAAAAGTTTAACTAAAAGCTGATCAATATGGGCTCACTATTTTGAAAATTTTTCATTCATTTTGTTTAAGAGAGATAGCAAAATTTGTATCAAAGGTAGCATTCCGGTCGTCAAGAGATGGTAACCCGATGATCTCCATTTCGGGGAGTCCAAACCTGAGGAGGGGAGAGTAGTCACGAGCTTGAGCATAGAGAAGGCACTCCAGGAATAGCAGTCGCATCAATGGGAGCAGTGATGACTCTGGAGGTGATTGCAGAGATTACTCAAAAGATGATAGCTGAGGTTACTCCTAGAATAGTGACAAAAATCACTCCTCGAGTAGTAGAACAAATAGTGAAAACCTTGCAGTCATCACAACCATCAATGCCAGTACAACCACAGCTGTTGCAGCAACCTGTACAACCACCACTAGAGTCTCAGATTTCACCAGTACTTCAAACTCAACAAGAGGCCAGATTATCAGAGGTGATTACGGCAAGCAAATCAGCTGGTTGTGATAAGGAATAGAAGGAGTTACTAATTGAGTTTCAGAAATTGAAACCCAATACATATGAAGGAATGACTAATCCAATGATAGTTGATAGGTGGTTTACAGAGATGAAGAAACATTTGAATGCATTGGGAGTGACAGGACCGCGACGAGTCACTTTGGCAGTATATCAGTTAGAAGGGCCAGCATATCACTGGTGGGAAATGATCATGAATGACCCTGCCATAGATGAAACAACGCTGACTTGGGAAGAGTTCAAGACCATGTTTTATGATGCTTATTTCTCAACAGCCAAGAAAAGACAAATGCACGCTGAGTTCACAAGACTAGCACAGAAGATGATGTTAGTGACAGAGTATGAATGAAAATTCACAGAGTTAGCAATATTCGCTCCTGATTTGGTAAAGGATGAGCAAACAAAGACAGAAAGGTTCATTGAAGGATTGAAACTAGAAATCAGAAAGATAATAGCACCCTTAAAGTTGACGAACTTCAGAGAGGCTGTGGAGAGGGCACAGATTATAGAAAGAGACCTGGAGGCAGAACAGGCATGGAAGAATAAGAAGCAAACCAAATCTAGCCAAGCAGCAGGACCATCGTTGAGGAAACCTGGCGGTCAGGAAAGGAGAAGAGTACCTCAGAACCAGAGACAGGTACGGGCATCTGAGAGATTACAAAGAAGATAGCCCAGATCAGAGAGAAACATTAGCGAACAACGGGAGCAGGCTAGAAAGAAAGGGTTATGCTATGTTTGCAATCAAAAAGGGCATTTTTCCAGAGATTGTCCCAATAAAGAAATGACCACAGTATCTCAATCGGTGTATCAGACTCGATCTCAGACAGATCACAGCGAAAGCCTCAGACACAACAACAAAGTCAAGCAAGCCTCTATACGGTGGTCAGTAGTACGGAACCGACCTAAGCAGTGGAAGGTATGTTCTTATTATTTGGGGTTATTGTGCGAGTATTATTTGATTCAGGTGCAACTAGGTCATTCATTTTAGAAGAAGTCGTAGATAGATTGAAGTTAGTCACAGACCCTTTGGTCACACCATTACAAGTGTCTACTCCAGTAGGAAGCATGGTGAGTTCAAAAAGACATTGTAGGTGTGAACACACTTTTGGAGATAGAAGAATAGGAGTGGACCTTTGTGTACTTCGTTTTAGCGGATATGACGTGATATTGGGAAGGAATTGGTTAACCCAATATCAAGCTAAGATCGATTCCCAAAGATGAAGAGTTACAATCAAGCTACCATCCGGGGAAGTTGTGAAGATAGAAGGAGATATGAAGAAACTGCCTAGCAGTCCAACTTTAGCATTACTATATGCTGTCCAACAGAAGGTCGACTTCAAACAGTTGATAGAGGATGAAGTAGAGAAGCCATAAGGAATACAACAAATCCCAGTGGTGAGAGAATATGAGGATGTATTTTCGGATGAATTGCCTGGCCTTTACCACATAGGCAAATAGAATTCAAGATTGAAGTATATCCGGGTACAAATCCCATTGCCATTCCACCTTATCGGATGGCACCAGTAGAACTGGTTGAGCTGAAAACTCAACTGGATGAACTGCTGGCAAAGGTTTTCATTAGACCAAGTGAGTCACCATGGGGAGCTCCAGTCTTGTTTGTAAGGAAGAAAGACAGATCCATGAGATTATGTGTAGACTATAAGAAATTAAATCAAGTTACAATAAAGGATAAGTACCCTCTACCAAGAATCGATGATCTCTTTGACCAGCTGAGGGGAGCCTCACGATTTTCAAAAATAGATTTGAGATCATGGTACCATCAGTTAAGGATTCGTGAGTTAGACATACCGAAGATAGCTTTCAGAACTCGGTATGGACATTTCGAATACACAGTGATGCTATTTGGACTAATGAATGCTCCGACGGCATTTATGGATCTAATGAATAGGGTCTTTAGCCAATACCTGACCAGTTCGTTGTTGTTTTCGTGGATGATATCCTCATTTATTCCAAATCAGATGTTGAGCATGAAAGACACTTGCACATGGTACTGGAAACACTTAGACAGAATAAACTGTACGCCAAATTCAGCAAATGTGAATTTTGGATGCAAAAAATAAAATTTCTTGGTCATGTTGTCTCTGCAGAAGGTATATCAGTGGATTTAGAGAAATTTGAAGCGATAGCTAATTGGAAACAACCAACAACAGTAACTGAGATCAGAAGCTTTCTTGGATTGGCTGGGTACTACCGCAAATTTATTAAGGATTTCTCGAAAATAGCTAGTCCACTGACAAAACTGACCAGGAATGGAGAAAAGCTCATTTGGGATGATCAGTGCGAGGCATCATTCCAGGAATTAAAAAGGAGATTAACAACAACACCAATCTTGATTACTCGTACACAAGGAGTAAGATACACCCTCTATACCGATGCATCTTTGAATGGTTTGGGTGCAGTACTAATGCAAGAAGGATAACCTATGGCATATGCCTCCCGACAGTTAAAGCCACATGAGCAGAATTATCCCACACACGATCTGGAGCTTGCAGCGATCGTGTTTGCATTGAAGATTTGGAGGCATTATCTTTATGGAGAGAATTTTGACCTGTACTCAGATCATAAAAGCCTCAAATATATCTATTCTTAGAAGGAACTCAATCTACGACAGAGTAGATGGTTAGAATTCTTGAAGGACTATGACTTTTAGCTACATTATCACCTTGGTAAGGCTAACGTAATAGCAGATGCACTAAGTAGAAAGTTTAGCTGGAAAGATGAAGAAAGGGCACAAATGTATCAGTTGATCAATACATATGACCTAAGTATAGCCACTAATGAAACTCAGACATATCTATATGCGATAACCAGCGATCCAAATATAATACATCAGATTAGAGGAGCAGAAGAATGATAAGTGGATGACAAATCTGATTGATGATATTAGGCAAGGTAAACATACAAACTTCAGAATTGATGCGAATCACGCATTGAGGCTAGGCGACAGGTTATGTGTACCGAGTACGGGACACATTAAAGACACCATACTGGATGAAGCATACTTAACCAAGTACACATTGCATCCGGGAGGTGATAAAATGTATAAGAATTTGAGAAAGACTTATTGGTGGAAAGGTATGAAGAAAGACATCGCAAAGTATGTATCTCGATGCCTTATGTGCCAACAGGTGAAGGCTGAGCACAGAAATCCATCTGGCTTACTGCAACCACTTCCAATGCCAGAATGGAAGTGGAATGATATTACCATGGATTTTGTGAGTGGTCTTCCGAGAAATTAGAAAGGTGAAGACGCCGTTTGGGTGATAGTAGATAGATTGACAAAGGTAGCTCACTTCTTACCTATTCAATCTACTGACCTAGTGAGTAAGTTGGGTGAACTACATGTTAGGAAAATAGTGAGACTGCATTGAGTTATAAAGACAATTGTATCGGACCGAGATGCCAGATTCACATCCCAATTTTGGCAAAGTTTACAAAAAGAACTAGGGAATAGAATCACTATGAGCACGACATTTCACCCACAAACGGATGAACAATCTAAAAGGGTTATACAAGTGTTAGAAGATATGTTGGGAACATGTGCTCTAGATTTTAAGAGCAATTGGAACAAATATTTGCATTTAGTAGAGTTCGCCTACAACAATAGCTATCAGGCAAGCATTAGAATAGCTCCATTTGAAGCGCTCTTCGGTAGACCCTGCAGATCGCCATCCTGTTGGACAGAACTGGAGGATCATGTGCTTACCGGACCTGATATGATTGAAGAGATGAACTTACAAATCAAGAAGATCCAGAAGAGGTTAGTGACTGCACAGAGCAGACAGAAATGCTACGCAGACAAAAGGAGAAAGCCCTTAGAGTTCTAACTAGGAGACAGGGTGTTCCTGAAGATAAGTCCGCAGAAGGGAATCAGAAGGTTTGGACCCAAGGGTAAGTTGGCCTTTAGATTCATTGGTCCGTTTGAGGTACATAAACGGATTGGTGAATGTGCTTACGAATTGGATCTTCCGAATCGATTTTCTGCAATCCACAATGTGTTCCATGTCTCGATGCTTTGGAAGTACAAACCAATCCTTCACATATCATTCCATGGCAAGATATCGAAATTCAAGGTGATGCAACTTACAAAGAACCAACTATTCGGATCCTGGATCGTAAGGTACAGAGCCTCATAACTAAAGACATTCCTTTAGTCAAAGTTCTATGGAAGCATCATAATCTGGAGGAAGCCACCTGAGAATTAGAGAGTGAGATGTAGAAGAAGTACCCAGAACTATTCTCCAGGAATTCTTGACCGAACACATTAGGCAGGTATGTTTTATTTAAATTTCGAGGGCGAAATTTCTTTAAAGGGGGGTAGATTGTAATAATCCAAAACATTTTAACGCGTCCACATCGATAATTAATTTAAGAATTTCAATTAAATAGGAAAGTTTTAAAAGAAAATATATTTTGAATGACCATGTATGTATTAAATGAAAATAAAATCATATAAAATCATTTTTACAGCTTAGAAACTCAAAAATAATGAAAAATAGGAAAGAAGTTTGAAAGATTGTGGTTCATGGGTGGTAATCGTGTAGGAAAACCACTTAAGAATAGTGGGGTCATATTGGCAACTGCGGTTCGTAAAATGGCCGACCGCGGTCCGCTCTCGAGAAAACTAGAAATTTTGAGAAAAATCAACCACCAACCGAGGTCCTTATTTGCCGATCGCGGTCCGTACGTGATATATAAATAGAATGACCGACTTAAACTCGTCATTTTCACTTTCAGTTTGTTCCAAACGAGGGAGAAATGATCTTGAAAGCTAGGAGAAGCACTCTGAAGTAAGGTGAACCAGAAATTGAAGATTAAAGGTAAGAATCTGAGTCCCTCTAGTAAATTACTCTCTCAATTGTTGTTTGCTTAATCTGAAGATTCAAATACTCCAGCTGTAAGGGTGAATGAAGGAATTATGTTATGAGAGAACCCTGTTAGCTGAAGTAAATTTAAATCTTTTCCTTATATAAAGTCCTAAAGTAATTGAGTATTGAATTTTACTGTAGTTTTTATGGAATCTCGAATTTATCGATGTCTAAAGAACTGAAATCTAGTAGCACGTTTTCTGTGAAAGGAAGTGAAGTGAATTGAAGTTTTGGTGGAGTAACTGTCTAGTACATCTTAAAGACAATCTATTGTGATAAGAAAGCTGCAGGGAATCCTAAAACAATCAAGTGAGAGGGATATCCTTACTCTTTAGTATTATGCGGGAATCATGCTTGAGACATGATGGTTGCTAGTATAGGATTTATATTATATGAATGTTGATATTGTTGGAATTGAATGGTTTGTTTGCAATTGTTGGAAGTGCCGAATGATTTACCGTTATGCATGATTTCTATTGAGATTTACCGCTCATGTGACATTTTCATAATTTTGCTTCTGATATCATGCTGATTGAATGTTTTGGGCTTGAATGCCTGATTGCTTCACTAAATTAAGATTAATGGCTAAATAAAAAAAATTCCTACACACCGGTACGACAGGCTGCAGAGCGTCGTAAATATTCTTGACCCTTAGTGTCGATAGCAAATTTCATTGTCTTGGGAATCATAAAGAATTGGCTACATAGCGTTCCTTACCTTTGACTATGATATCTTGGGAATAAAAAAGAATAGGCCACTAGGCATTCCTTTCCTTAGATTTTATTCGACACTTGATTTTTCTTCGGAATTTGATAACAGGCTGCATAGCGTTACCTTAGTAATTGGCTGCATAACATTATCGTTCCTTAGACTGTGATTCACATGTACAGGCCGCAGGGCGTGCATGGGGATAAGTAATAGGCTGCAGAGCGTTATTTATCTTTGGATGTTGATGTTCTTGATTTCTTGTTTCTAGCCAAATTGCATGCACTCATTTCCATCCTAGATCACAAAGGAATATTGGGAGTCTAATCAACTCTTCCGGTTTAGGTTACAAAAAACAATTTAATGTGTGAAACGCCTAATGTGTGGAAGTGTGTGTATGTTTTGAGTTTCATCTTGTATAATGCTAGAGATGTATAAGATTGACTCACTGGGCTTACGAGCTCACCCAATCATTCTATTTTCAGGTTTTCATAGGTCTATTGTATAGTGACTACTTACTGACAGTGGAGACGTTCAAGGATGGGTTTATAATTGTGTTTTGAAACGTTATGTTAAAATGACTTTTGATGTAATTTTGGAACAGAATATTTGTTCTTCTTTTGTAGAATGCCGGAAATGTATTCGAACTATATTTTCATGTTTTGATGTTGTATTCATCGATGGACTATGTTTTCATATTTTGACAATATTAAACTTGTAGAAAATTTTGTTGAACTTGATATTTTCTCAAATAATATTTTGAGTATTTTCACAGGAAAAGTTTAACTAAAAGCTGATCAATATGGGCTCACTATTTTGAAAATTTTTCATTCATTTTGTTTAAGAGAGATAGCAAAATTTGTATCAAAGGTAGCATTTTGATCGTCAGGAGATGGTAACCTAATGATCTTCATTCTGGGGAGTTCAGACCTGAGGCCGGGGTGGTACAAAGATATTGTTTATAATTAATTGATCTTGCAATAGCTTGAACAATCAAGTTTTCTTGCTCCTTTTCCTTTTTGTTTTTTTTCCCAATAGTCTTAGGAAACTACATTGTGGGCTAAGGCAATATTGAGTGGAGCACATTGTTCAAACAAATAAGTTTTTGTTTCCCATTTTTTTTGGGGCAGAGTGGAGTATTATAATTCTTTCTTGTTTCTATTATGTTTCTTCCTCATATCAAGTGGGGTTTCGTAAAAGATTAATTATTAATGGCTGGAGGAGAGGAATTGATTGAGCTGAAGTTCAAGATTTTTAATAAATATGCATTGTTAAATCATGGTAAAATGTTAAGGTATGTCTCTTTTAGTTCCTTGTTAAATTATGGTAAAATCGCCACCTAATTACCTTGTTTCGATAGGTTTTATTCTTCTATTTTGCATTGTCTCCATTTAGTTCTTTTAGTTGTAAAGGGTTCTCTCTCAGAGCATGTAAGTGTAAAATTTGCATTTCATTGAATAGTTTAACAGTCTTCTTTTTTGTTATGTGTTTATTTACTTCAACTTCATGATTTTTGCAGGTTGCTAGACAAATCATAAACATTATATCTTGTTTCTAAAATCTAGATCATGAACGTTATATCTTGTTTCTAAACGTACAGTATTTGTACATGATTGAACACTTGCTACAATCCTATTTGATACTAGTATAGGAAAATATCAAAACATATAGTTGTTGGTAGTATCTCAGTATCTTTCCAGACTCAGTCTGATTTGTAGAAAGGGTTTCTTCAATTTCTGCCACTGGAAGGCAAACGACTGCAATTGATTCCACCAATATGATACTTTACATTTTATTTACTTGCGCATATATACAAGTGCGCACATGTACAATTTCAATTTTTCATTTTTTTCCTTTTTAGTTAGAATAACATTTCCTTTCTACAAGACTACATTGCTTAGTCATAACAAATTGATTTGAGCAAATATACAATCAAATTGTATACACATTTCTCAGTTTGTTGTTTCTTCAGTTGTTCAAAAAATTGTAAGAGAAGACAATATTTATAGACTAAAGCAGCAATCACTTCGATGCAGGTTGGAAGATGAAGAATGCCGTCAGAACTTGCACAAGTGCGATGACAATCAATGCAACAGTGGGCAATGGGGCAGTAAGCCCAAAATTCTGCCAAACCAAATTCAAATGTACCTTCAATTACTGGATTTTCTTCAATATTTTAATATTCACATATCACAACCAAATAATAGGAAGGTCAAACTTTCAAGTCTATATCGATGAATTGACTAAGCTGTTTATTCTGCATTTTGATAATAAACTTATTTAAAATGAAGAGCTAATTAAGACTCCTATTAAGGTGAATGTTCACAATTAAAATCATGTTCACTATTAAGGGATATCGAATTTTACTCATTTTGGCTTCTGCATTAATTGCTAGGATCTCTGCCAAGCTGATCCTAAATCAGTAACAGCACAATGGACAATGCTTTTGCCAACCAGTGATGTGTTACAGCTTAGGTATGTGTTACTGATAGCATTTGTTCTTTTGTTTTCTCTATTTTATTCATTAATTTTATTTATGTTTCACCTTTTTTTTCCCACTTTTCTTGTTCAACTATTCTTGTTATTTGGCCAATCAGGAGGAAGCATGAGCCTACTTTAATGACTTGCTTGCAATTTGATCCAATTTTAAATGTGCAATAACTAGAATTTTCATTTTTTTATATGCATCATCTTTCTATAGTTTGTAGTTATGTTTAAAGTAAATGTTCTGTAATTCTTTTTTTTTTCTAAAATGCTTTACAATCAATTTGAAGAAGCCTTTTTTATTCTTGTGAACTCTCTGATGGAATATGTAGCTTATGATTTCTACTTTGTTATGTTTAGACCTGCATTGCAGTGACCACAACTTTAACCTTCGTGTTAGCGACTACGTCACCTATTTTCCTACAAGTAGCAGAGTATGAGAAATCTACTAAACTTGGCCCATTTACAAAAACAACTGCTAATTACTTTTTTATTTTTCATTTCTTTTTTTATTTCTTTTTTTTAATGCTTGCACATTTGTTAGACTAGAGGTGTTGGTTACCAAGGACAAATCTACTAGCTAGGAAGATCTAAAGTTCGCAGTTAATCATCCTTAGTACTCTCAGTAACACATAATAGAAAGTTCTTGGATATGTGTTATTCATATTATATAAGAATGGAAAATGCTTGCTTTCCTTATTATAATTCTAAGGAAATGCCAGGTCAATCTTTTGTTTCCTTAAACTGCTATTGAGATGACTGAACCTTTACCGATTTCAATTTGTTCTTTCATCAAAATGAAACCATTGGTATTTAAAGCTCTAATCATCAGACAAGGACATGATGAGGAAGTGGCAATGTACAGAAAGCAACCGCAAGATATTTTTGCACCACCTATTGGGTTGACCAAAAAAGACTTGCAAGGAATAGTAAAATTAAGTTTCCCCTTTCTAGTGCTGTGAGGAATATGAATGAAGCTTAATAATCTACTTGAACTTACATCATATGTTGATACAATAGTTAGAAGATCCAAGCTTTATCAGAACTCTTGTTGCTTATTTCTAGAATATGAAAGGATTCATTAGCTATATAGTTGTGTAAAACTCTCAGATGCTTTTTTAGTAGTGTTTTTAAGGCATGGCCATAATAAACAAAAGCCTAAGCTTATATTTGAGCAAATTTTCTTGAGGTGCTATCGTACAGTTTTGATACATCAAACTTAATTTATTTTCAAAAGAAATGCTGAGAAATATGATAATTTCAATTCTATGTGGGTTATCCATTACTTATCTCTTTGAAATTTAAACATGCATCGAACATTGTGGAAAATGCCTTAAAATGTTTTGAATCTAAACAAGCACAGCTGCCCAGGAATTACTTCTTCATGCTTCCTACGTCATGCACCTGCATTTTTAAGTTAATCTAATTTTCTCACATTGCTCACATGCATTTATTTTTGAAATTCGATGGAGATTGCCTGGAGAGTAATGACCTTCAGAAAACAATGTTTCATCAATTGGATTTTGAAAGGTCGGATTCATTATTGTAGTGTTGTCTGAGAAAGAAAGACTGAAAGTGACAAATGAACTATGAAATTCCATGTTACTCCATTACAATTGTAATTATATTTGATACTAATAGTAATTCCCTGTGTCCTGATTTAACGTTTTGCTATAATTTCCAATAAAATGAAGCAAGGCTTATTTAATTTTATTTTAATTTTAAGACTTAGGGAAACAAGTCTTGAGAAGAATTTTACCTTATTATTGGTTTGCTTCCCTGCGATGCAATTGGAAGCTGGCTTTCAAAGTTTTAACTTCAGTTTCTCATGGTTGGCTTTGTAGTTGAACTGTTTTCTCTAGTTACATGTAGCGACCCATCATTACACACTGAGAGATTCTTAGTAAGTATTTGTTAACTTTAACTTCAATCTATAGAAAAACTCACTCTTCTTCTAGTTTTTACATGCAATTTTCTATTTTGGTCTAAACCATTGTTGTCTCTTACTACTGTTGGAGTTCTCTATCACTCATGTAAATTCTTACTATAATATTGCAACCCTACTTCCGATACACAAATTAACATGGTAATATGCTAATGTTATCTCTTTGCTTCTAATACACACACCCAAACAAGTCTTACACGCCCAAACAAACTAACACTTCAATTCTTTATAATCTTTTATTTACTGACAGCTTCCCTACTAATTGTAGAGAATCACCCAGGACTAAACGAATGCACACGATGGATGTTGTATATCGGACCTATTGCTTATGGCCCATTTACAAAGTTAAAGCTTACAAGTTGAGGAAGATAAGGTTGAGATAACAAGTGCTTCAAGGTTCATAAAATGTGTTATAGTAGCAGATGGAGCAATTGGGAAAACATGTATGCTCATCTGTTAGACAAGTAACAAGTTCCCAACAATAAGTTTCTTCAAAATCTCAAGTAAATTTTTTTTCTTGTGTTTGCTCTCCTTTGCCATTACAATGGGTTTTATGAAGAACTAGAGCTCATTCTAGCTTTTAAATTTCCATGTTTCTTGAACCATGACTATGTTCCTACTATTTTTGACAATTTCAGTGCTAATGGATCTGTGGATGGCAACATTGTGAACTTGGGTTTATGGGATACAACAGGTAATTTTCTAGTTAAATGTTTAGTTTTACTGTAAAAAAACTTTCTTGATGTTTTTCTTGTTTGCTTCATAGGGCAGGAAGATTAGAGTAGGTTAAAAAACCACTAAGTTATAGAGGAGCTAACATATTTGTTCTAGCTTTTTTTTTTTACTTTAGCCGGGCAAGCTATGAGAATGTTCTTAAGAAGGTAATTATTGTAGGTGTTTATGCTTTATGTTTGTTCTGATTTTGCAAAAGTTTTCTCTCCAACTTCTTCTTACCTTTGCCTTTTTTCTTTATCTCTTTTAGCGTTTGATATTTGAACCCTGTTTGAAAACGTGGGCCAACTTTCTTTCAAAGCAAAAGTAAATGTTTCTATCTCAACCTTTCTCTTTTTCATTTCTCTTTCATTTTTTAAAGGGTTGTACTTGGAAGTATCAGTAATTCCTGGTTTAGCTTGGAATAGTGAATTTTGGCCGTGAGGAGTGGTAATTATCACTATTAGCATTCTTATGTTAGTGATAATCACTAATCAGTTTCTTTATCTTTATTCACTGGATGCCAAAGCTTCGTCCATTTACACCTAATGTTCCAATGGTTCTTGTTGGGACAAAGTTAGGTGAGAAACAATTGCATTCTAAATTCCACACTTCATGGGCTTCAAAGATTTTTATGTATATTCAAGTATTGTGTATTATCTGGTAGATAATTTTGTAATCTAATCACATTATCATGTGATTTTTCAACAGGAAATCATGGTTTCAGATATCCTGTTATAAGGCCTTTGTAGAGGAGCAAGTGGACTAAGGTAAGGACAGCTTCATTGAAATTTGGGGTGTTGAAGTTTGTAATTCTATTTCTAATTTGAGAGAGTATAATTGTGTTTATCACCTAAATAAATTTTACCATAAGCCTTCTGATTCCTGTTAACTCTGTGATCAGTGAAGGTGCTTCTGCTTATGTGTATTATTATTACACAACTATATTTGTGTAAAAGTAAAACTTATGTGTATTATTATTCTTATCAATATATAAATTATTACAAAAATAAATTTGTTTATTTTATAGCTTATTTTTTGTTGTTGAAGCAGCTAAATAGCAACAACTATTATTGCTAATGACATAATTGAGCAACAAAAAAATATTGTTGTTAAAGTATAAAATTTTATTGCTAAAATTTTAATTTTGCAACAAATTAATTTATTGCTTAAATTTTAATTTTGCAACAAATTAATTTGTTGCTAAAATAAATTTTTAGCAATGAAATAAATTGTGGCTATAGATGCTTTTTAGCAACAAAATTTTATTGCTAAAATTTTTGTTATTAGCAACGAATTAATTATTTGTTGCTAATTTATTACTGTCACGCACTATTAGCAACAAAATTTTTTTATTACTTAAAAGCTTTAGCAGCAGAAAATTAGTGTTTAGCAACATAATTTAGCAACGAAATATTGTTGATCAATTGTTACAACAGTTCCAACGGAAGACAGTCTTGGAAACAATTTTGAGGCATCATTTGAAGTGCCTAGGGACATCCATTTGGACTGAGATTTGAGACATTTTAAACCTCACACCTGAGGCTACAAGGAGGTAAAAACCCCAACCCCTAAGTCTCTGTGTACATAGTTTTATGTCCATGCCAAGATGTCTAGTTACATAAAAGAGTTTGGTACTAAGAAAATATTTTGAATTGTTGATACGTATTAAGTTGTAGGGTGTATTTAAGAATGATTATAGCCATGGTTGGTTGTTGTTTGAGATGAGACTTGAACTATTAATATTTTGGAATATAAGCTATACAAAACATGTAAGATAGGGCCTCAAATCAATGGAGCAATAGAAATGTTTAGGCCCTTGAAACCATAGGAAACTTGAACATTTGAACAATCTGTTACATAATAGAGAATTTAGGAGACCAATTGACTTACCAAAAGTGAGTATTTTGAGCTAAAATTTGGTAGAGTGGTCATTGGACATGTCAAGATTATGATTACCAAATTTTACCCAAAACTGAATTGGGCAAGGGGGTCAACTGATACACCAATTGATTGCCTATCACATAGGATACGAGATTTCATAGTCCTTGTTACCACACTTAGAAACCATAGCAAACGTTGTCCAAAAATTAGAATCTAAAATTTTAGTGAATTTGTAGGAAGTGTAGATGATATCAAAAAAGTTTCACAAAAATCTGACATATATATTGATCACACAAAAATCGACAAACTCATTGCGCAAGGAGAGCAAAAAGCTTGAATTTGGGCTAAGTGTTAAATTTTGGGGATTTTGGCCCAATTTTGACCTAATTTGACCCAAATTGACCTAATTGGGCCAAAATCCCCAAATTGACCAAAGTTGACCAAAATTGATCATGTTGACCAATTTTGACTAGGTTTGACTAGTTGACCAAGTTTGACCGATTGACCGAATTTGACCAAATCAAATTTAGATTGATCAAGACAGATTAAGGATAGTAGAACAAGGGATTAAGCCAATTCTTAAGAAAACTAAAATTAAGTTTAAATAATGCAGATTCGAGTGAGCACTATGAGACTGGGCTGGTTGTCGACGGGACATTAGTGCGTGGGACTCGAGGTGAGTAGTTTGATTCAGTTGTTTTCCATAACTTGTGTTCCTTGCATAAAAACTTATGAATAATGACATGGTTTAAATGGTTTCATGAGATTGAGACGCATATGATTGATTTGAACGTGTAGATGTACATGGATAATGAGACCATAGGCTCAAGGGCTGAGTGTCGGGGTCAGAGTACACGATGTGATTGGGATTAGACTCGAGGGCCGAGAGTCAGGTTATGGCATATGATCAATGCGCCTGACCACAGAACCCGCTCGAATCACGACACTCAAGGACTGAGCATGGGGTTAGGGTATTCGAGCAATACGCCTAGCTCATGAGCCGCTTGAGTGGCCAGTATGCCTAACTCAGGACCTGCTCGACCGATGACTTTAGGGTTGGATTTGATGATTTGAACCCTAATTCTGATACAGTTTTGAGTAGCATGTATTTGAGATGTTTTTCTACAGCTATTGCACTGTTTATAACTGCTTGTTTACTATGTCACGCATTCGCACCGCATCATTTTACTATTCATGCATATATGCACTGTTTTGGAAATGTTGGTTATGGTAACATTCTAGCTAGGGGTGGCAATTCGTGTCATCATATCATAAATGGGTCGTGTCGTAAGCGGGTCGTGTCATATATATTGTAAACGGGTCGTGTCATATACGGGTCGTGTCGTAAATGGGTTGTGTCGCAATCATGTTTATAATCGTGTACTTGTATATGACTTATTTAACTTTTTATAATCAATTTTTAAAATAATTTTTTATAAAAAATATTAATAAAAATATAAAATATATTAAAAATAAATTAAAATTTTCAAATATTATATCTAAAAAATAAATAAATAAATTACACTATCAATAAATTAATAAATATATTAATTTTAAATAAACTTATTTATAATTTATCTCTTAACTTATGCATAATCGTGTTAAACGTGTCATTTTCGTGTTTATCAGGTTAACCTATTTATGATCCACATTTAGTCGTGTCTAATCGTGTTTGACCCGTTTTGACCCCAAACCTATTTATGCTAAACCCAAACCCGTTAACTTCGTGTCGTGTTCATGTCGGGTTATCGTGTCGTGTCACAAATTGCCACCCCTAATTCTAGCCTTACAACTCACTGTGCCACGTTGATTTTTAGGCTTACTACTCTACTAATATTTCAGGTTTCTCGGTGGCTAATAGAATGAAGGGCATGGTGATTGCCTAGTTCCCTGACGACTCATTTTCTCTTTTCTAGTCCTTTTTGTTTGAGGTTGGTCACTCTCGTGTGTATATATATAGATATTGGTTAAATGTGTATTTTGGACAGGACAATATGTAATGCGATAATCACTCTTCGTATGTTTGCTTACTTTCGCTTTTAGTCTTCCAATTATTCTGATATCACTTGTTGTTGAGGTTAAAGAGACTTAACAGCAGTTGGATGAACTTGACATGGTGAGTGAGTTCGTCGAGCCACTGTGTCGGTCGGGCCGTCCTTCGGCCTAGGGAAGGGGTCCCGACAAATAGGCTCAAAGATGTCTTTCTAGACCATCTACAATGTATGAAACATAATTGAACTCATAAAGACTAGTTGACTAAAGAGTTGACCAAGTTGTTGACTCTAAATTATATAATAGATTATGAATAAGAGCTAAGGCTATATAGACTTTTATAACTAACACAGTTGGATGATTAAATAAAATAAAATAAACTAAAATAAAACAATTAAAATAGGATAAACCTTAAGAAAACCATAAAATTTATGATGTAAAACATGTGCAATCAAATGTATAAAGGGGTGGATAAATTGGAACAAAACATGTAAAATTGCACATGAGTAACATTTTGGTTATTGCGGTAATGATATTCACTACCATAGTAGTGCATTCCTGCCCAAAAAAATCCAACATAAACACTGTGTTCTGGTGATTGTTTGTAATGCCTTCTCGTTACCGCAGTAATGAGTATAAAACTTGCGCGAAAAAGATTATGAGAAGTTCCTAACATGTGGGCAACTTCTAAAAATAACACCTACTAATATTTGTGCATAAGAAACAAGCAAAATAGAAAAGAAAGGGGTTAGGAAAGATTGCTACCAAGGAAACAACCCCAAAAACTTTCTAAACCTTGTCAACTTGGACTCTATATAAACCTAGTATGAACACCCTATTCTTCCCACTTAAACAAGTGCAAATCACTTCTCTTCTTGCTTTCATAGTCGTTTTCTTAGCACTATTTCGTTCTTTAGCTGTTTTACACAGCAACCATAGCAGTAGGAAGGAAGAAAACCCAGAATATTGCAAGTTCCAGTATAAAACCAACTTCTTGGCATTCTTTTGGAGAAACCCAAGGATTCAACGAATCAAAAAAGGTATAATGCCCTTATCTAAGTCTCAAATGCTTTATTCATGATCTAGGGTTTGAGGTATTAGGATGCCAAGGTCATAGGAGAACAAGTGATGGGAGAAACATGCATAGAAATCCAGTTTTCATACTAATTACCACAGTAGTGACTAGTGTTACTGTGGTAATGTCTTCGTCTTCCTCTATTTCTGGACTTTCACATTGATTACACGATACTCTACCACGGTAGTACACTATATTTTCATCATTGCTCATTGGCTATCAAGGTAGCCTACTGTGGTAATGATATTGAACATTTGTAACCTCCTTTGGTTACCACGGTAATGCACTCTACTTTACTAATTTCTCTCTAGGATGGGTTAATTTGGTTTTGGGACATGCTCCTAGAATGCAAGTTGAGTTTAATGAAATGAGAAAACCGGTGTTGACTAATTCTAAGAAGCTCTCATCTTACATTGATGTAATAGCGCGTGAGCACTTGCCTATAGTAATTAAAGATTAGCATCATGTGCCTTTAGAAATGGAGGAACAACTTTGGAGTTTAATTGAGGTATGCAAGTAATTGAACTATTTATTCATAAGAGATTTTTATAATTTATTATTCTTTAATTTATCATCTTTTTGTGCATATCATAAAAAAATTATAATTGATAAGTCTAATAAAGCTATGATATTGCAAAAGATGGGACACAACTGTAGGCAATATAAGTCCAAAGTTTTTATAACAATTAGAGAAATTATGAAAAGAAAAAGATAGAAGCTTTGCCAACAAATATCTTAAGCCTAACAATGTGATATCCCATACATAATGGAATGTTTTTGTTGAAAAAACGATTATCTGAAGAGTTCTAGGATTGTTGTGTGTTTCTGATATACTTTAAATTTGAATCATCATTTCTTTTTTATTATTAATAATATATTCATTTTATTTGGCAAAAGGCAAAAAGTTTAGTGAAATGAGGATTAATAAAAAACTATTGCACACAAGGAGTAGGAAGGGTTACGCCCTTTTGGAGTATGAATTGATAATGCTCTTGGCACGTACTTCATTATATTTTTCTCTTTGTGTTTTTACATATAAGCATATATGTTGTAAATGTTACTATTTTCCATGTTTTAAGATGCCAATGAAAATTTAGATTTAGTTGCAAGAGTAGATGTATGGACAAATGGTCATTTGAGAAATAATTGTGAGCCTTTAAATGAAACAATTCAAGAAGCAATTGCAAGTAAATTATTAAAGCAAATAATATCTAGTTACATATATATTACAATTACATAACAATAGAAAGTGAGTTAATTTACTTATATTTATGTGAATGTAGGAAAAGATTAATGAAGTTACTCAATTTACTACTAATTCAACTGTGAGAGACAACTTAAAAGAGGATGTCATTACTAAAGTATTGGGGCCTGAGTGTTGTGGATGAGTTCGAGGACTTGGATTTAGGG
>JAJIYU010008705.1:0-17752 GCA_030144865.1 Tinospora cordifolia | reverse complement strand
CTCATAAAATAAACTTCAGAATATGAAATCAAACTAAAATTCAGAATATACATAGTCAATTCATGAAACACTCATAAAACATGCATCATACTTTAATTTAAAAGCCTAAGCGTGATACTAGTCATGGCATGGATGATATAATTACTCAAACACGAATCAAAATTGAAATACTGAAATAAACATTTAAAATTCTAGAACTGAAGTTGAAAATCTTTGAATTTAGTGAAAAACACACAACAATGAGCATGCCATGAATTTAAATAAGAACAGAAGGTTGTTCTAGAAATCACTTCCACCTTGTGACGCTTTCTTCCGAAATTTCAGCAGCAATTCCCCCCTTGTACTAATGCCAATGAAGATCGCCCAACTTATTTTTCCAATTCGAGAGAAGAATTTCTCACACACACAAGAAGGGAAGATGGGAAGAGGTGCCAAGAAGAAGGCTTAGAGAAAACAAGAGGAAAATTCAACTCTTATTTTTTTGGAATGAATGAAATTGAGAGCCTAGGAGGTTTATATAGGTTTTCAAAGGAGAAAATTAGAAAGTTTTGTGTTCTTCTTTGAATAAAACACCCTAATTCTCCTTAATTTTGTACTTTCTAATTTTTAGAGCAAAATGAGTATTTTTCAAATTTTTTTCGAATTTTAGAAATAATTTTCAGAATTAGAAACCTATTTTTTTTTAATTTTTGGATTTTTTTATTTTTTGTGATTTTTCAGTAATTTCAGATCCCTTAATTTCAACAGTCGGATTAATCTCGAATCAATCAACAAAAATTAGAGCTTTCGATCTTAGCCGTTGGATTTCCTCGAGTGCATCAACAGTTCACGATATATCTAACTCGGCTTTGATCTGGACTGTATGATGATCCTTGAGCACAACACAGTTCGCGATTATCTTACACGGCTTTGATCTCGATTGTCAGATGGTCCTTGATCATGGTGTGCGAATTTGAGTTCGTGATCAACGAATTCCATTTTGTCTGCACGATCATCCTCGAGTTTCGTACATGGATCTCTAGCCATTGGATTTTGATAATCCAGTGCACCTGGGCGTTCAGTTTGATTTTAATCCCGTTCGTTGGATTTAGGCAGATCGATTGTGGACCGTAGGATGTATTTTAAGTTTATTTTTTTATTTTTTAGTCGAATTTCTTACTTTCTTTGCAGATTTTTGCCAAATCTTGATCTTGATTGACTTTCTAATCCTGTTTTCATAAAAAATTGCACATATCCTTGTATTTTTTGCTATGATATCCCATGTTATGCATTATATTCATATATTTTCTTCCAAAAATCCACTAAAATTGATTTTTAGTCCTCGTTTGGATAAACTATGACTTGCCAAAATTCTCTTTAGTCAATTCTGCCTGATTTTCTAAGTGAAAATTCAAATTTCATATGAACTTTTCGAGATGTTACATTTGCAGATGCATTAGCAGCATCTATATTTGATGAAACATTTAACTGAGCAATTATTTGCTCATGTACCATTAAAAGATATTGTGCATCTTGTAAGGACTTTGTATTTTGTTAAGATGAAATCAATACAACTACCAAATCATATTCATGCCCAAGACCATTGAGAACTCTTTGAATCAAATCAAGTTTAATGACTATTTGTCCAATTGACTTTAACTCTGAACCAATATTCTTTATTTTTAAAACAAAAATTTGAGATTGATGAAGATCCTTTCTTCAGTGAATTGAGTTGTTGTTTTAATTGCAGAGCATGTACCATTGATGATTGAGCAAATAATTGCTCTAAAGTATTCCATACTTCAAAGGAAGTAACATATTTTGCCATTTGTCCAATGATGTTCTCTCCAAAGGTACAAAATAAGGAATAGGTCAACAACTGATCAATCTTAGATTCTTCTGATATTTGAGATTGACTGTGATCATTGTCTTCATTTTCTTGTTGAACTGAGGATTTGCTCGATCTAGTAATGAGAAAATCAAGACCAAGAACACGAAGTGCAGATTTGGTATACATCTTCGAGTAAGTATAATTTGAACCATTAAACTTCATCAGCAAGTTGAAATTGAGTGCTTGCTATTACAACCACATCTGATGTAGTAGAATTATTTAATGAATGTGATGTTGCCATTTTGATTAGAAGTTGGTTAGCTCTGATACCATGTGATAGAAGTTGATAATCTTCAACTACAACCAAAAATGAAGATGAAGAAGTGAAATAAGAAGATCAAGAAAACAATGGAGAATTCAAGAATTGAGTTTCTCATTAATGAGAGAAAACTCTACACAATGATTTAGCCACACATACACTACATTCATATATCTATTTATAGACTTCAATACCCAATATAGATGAGACACTTGTAACTCAGTTGTAACTGATTATAACAGTTTCTCAAACACCTTAACTTCCTAGCTGTATTGTGTTTTTGGAATGAGCTTCACTTTCAGTAGGGTATATATATACAAGGAGTAACTAAAAAAAGAGAGTTGGGTAGTAATGAAGCGAGGCAACAACCATCTAAGGGTTGCTAATAATTGATGAATGAGTTTGAGAGATTGCAGAATGTGGAATAATGTTCATGGGGGAAGGGGATGTGTATAAGAACATGCGATATTACAATAGTTGGCGGCATCAAATCATTTTACATCCCCTGCGGAAAGAGCTCCACCAAACAAACAAGCAATGGAGTAGGTATCATGTAATAAATAAAATATTTCGATATTTTATTTTGGTGAAATTCTCGGAATATTGTTACCTGCACGGAGTGATGTTATTACTTAATTTTGAGCTGGCAGGGATGAATGGAAAACTTTCCTTTCCATCAGTTATTCGCGAGTGTGATTTTCTTATTTATCAATTCCATTAATATATTGATTGGGATGCTACAATGTCAAATTTAATTTAAATGATCATTAAAGTAATTTAAGATATTAGTATTTTATGCCTCAAACATTAATAACATATACACTAAACACAATAATAAATTCCAAAACATAATTCTTTTAATTATTTTTATTTTCTTAAGCATATTATTATTTTTTAAAATATACAATGTAATACAGATGTTATTTACCACATTTTAATTAATGCCTCAAGATGCTCACTAATTAAGATCGAAAGACAAACATTTGAAATCGGTGACATAAGAATAATAATAAAGAAAGAACAAAACGTTAGTGGGAAAAGCATGATTTAATGTGAGAAGATTTTTCAAGAACCGCATGACCAAAAGCGCATCTGGTGTAGTGGTATCATACTACCCTCCCACGGTACTGACGGGGGTTCGATTCCCCGGATGCGCACAATTTTTCTATGATTTAACTTTTTAATAACTAAGATAGCGTTTAGGTTTCGCGGATTATTTCATCATTTGACTCGATCTTCACTTCCCGTTTTTTAAGTTGATAACTAGGAATATTATCATTCATGACATGTAGAAAAATTGATATTATGGTTACTTAGGATTGCTTTATTATTGGACTCACTGGGCGCTCTTTCAGTTTTGAAAACTTGGAATTTATCATTCGTGGCAGAAAAAAAAAAAAAAACAAACAATATTGGTTACTATACAAAATTGTACTTAAAACAAATAAGAAGTTGGTAAGTTTTAAATAATTTAATTCGATATAATTATGAAATGACCTCATCGAATTGAAATTTTTTTTTATTACTTTACACATCATGTGTTCAAATTATTATTACACGGTTGTACAATTAAAATTTTTAATTTAATTTACATTTATATATTAATTTACAATTATTAAATAATTTGAAATAAATATAATAAGTTTCAAGGGTTTTAAATAGATTTATATGTTTAACTTTTACACATGTTGGATTTAGATTTGAAAAAAGTTAACCTGTTTAACCCTTAGACATATTAAATTTAGGTTCATAATAATGACATGAAATTCTAAACTAGTTAGATTGAAGTTGCAATCGTTATAAGATAATATGAATTGGCCACAATATGATTTGATTTGATATCACAACATGAATTGCAACCCCTATTGACATATACTTTATTTTAATTCTTCATTAATAGATTAATTATAAATTATGGGCATCATTAACACTCTTTTGGCCGCGCAGCAAGAGCAGGATTGTAAGTTTGGTTTGTGCTACTAATGCATCCAAAATGTTATACCCAAAAAAAAAAAAATCAAAAAAAATCAAAAACTTTTGAATAAAATAATGAAAACAGGAAAAAATTTCATAAATTGTCCAAAAATGATAAACTAAGGAAGTAAACCTCAAAATCACAATGATAGAGGAGTCCTGTGAGACACATAAGTTAGAAAAAACAAGGCTATGAGGATTGACAAGTAAAATTCGATCTCTTAGAAACAAAATGATAATTTTACCATCTAAGAAAAATGTTCTTTTTCATATGGAATATGACCCATGAAATCTCATAATAATAATATTTTGCAAAATAAACTTAAATGAAAGAAATGCAATATACTCAAAAACTACCATGTGGCACACCTGAATGATGCCATGTGTACACTATATTATGCCACTTCACCTTGACAAGTGTCATGCAATGATGCAAATACTTGTTAACTTTGGAGCTAATGTTAAAAGATCAAATGGAAGGTTCAGATTAAATCTTAAACCATGAAAGAAATCTTCGAGTAGCTATCAAGAAATTAGTAAATCAACGGTGTCGATTAAAGTACAATTGATAATTTGTGGGTTTGAGGCTTGGGTAAGAGGAGAGTGAAATATAGTTATTATGTGAGCACAAGTTCCATTAAATTAATCAACATATGCATCATATGATACGAGCAACGCATTGCCATCCACTTTAGGAAACCTAATCAAATTAATCTTCTATGTTATCTCTACTAATTCAAATGCAACTAAAACAACATGTGTCCTCCTGATTTTAAACAACTAGATAAGATATCATTGAGAAGAAAGAGGGGTAAGAAGATGTAATAGCACGTTTCTCTCTATAAGAATAGTGTTTTCAAAGGTGTATGTGGGAAAGAAGGGATGTTATAAGACCTTTTCATTTTTTTCTTTTTCAAATAAGTAAGAAATATAGGAGGTGTTAATCTTTTATCATTCTGGCGTTGAACTATTTTTCTCCAGGTTTTCCCCTATAGTAGTGTCACCACAATAGAGTTTAATCACCATGTTTGGGATCGGTTGGTGTAGTTCATCTATGCCTAGGACATCAGAATATTGAAACATGAACAAAGAAAGGCATGAAGAAAAACATATTAGCTAGTGATTGTGAAGCCTCAATTCTTGATTGGAGGGGACACCAAAGGGCCTTTGGCCTTCTTTCATTAGGAGATTGAGTGGAACTCAATGCCTACGATACAATCAAATGAACCTAGATCAAGTCAAACACAATTACAAGGTATACAACAAGATCAAGCCATATCCATACACTAGTTAATGCCACCTTGTTTTCCTTAATCCCACAATTTGAAACTTTAATACCCTAATGTGTTTTTAGCTTTTCTTCATCTCATTAGTTGACTTCCCTATCTTGTGTTTTGGTAGATATTCTCAACAATAGCAAAACCAGCCAAAGAAAGTGAGTGAAACTCCTCTAAGAAGCTATTAAATAAGCCTTACAAGACATCATCTTCACAACAACATCCCTTTCTTCTTTTTCCACCGTTAATCCTCCATCTTTTCTCCAAGTTTTAGCCACCTTTACCTTAGAAAACTCAAAGAAAATTACACAGAATTCGGTCCAAAAAGCTCCCACAAAACTAGTTGTTCAAAGTGTGCACAAAATGCTCCATAGAAAAACTTGAATCCTGTAACACCTCGTCTTTGCCCCACCCGAGCACGTTTGAGTCACGTGTGCATATTGTTTTCTTGGGCTACCTAGGAGGCGGGCGATGTCATGTTATATCTTTTATTTCTCTTCCCAATTTCTTGGGACTTCCTAAGTAATATTAACTCATGCACAAACATCTTAAAGATAAAAACACTTTGGAATCTTTAGATAAAATAATTCAATCTCATTAATTCAAATCAAAATTCAAGAGGTACAAAGACATTCACGTTTATTACAACACAAATAACATAAAAAATGGCAAAGAAATGTAGGGTCAATATGACCATCTTAAAACATTTTATGAATACTAAGGTTAAACTTGTACTATTCAACTTCCCTATCAAAAATTTCCTAAAAGATTAGAATAGGAAGGTTGAGCTCAAGAGCCTAGTAAATCATTCCAAATATATAACTCATTATTTCAATTCAAATAGAACATACATGACAAACACTTTAAAATATTATGTGATTCAAACATTTGTTTGTTTATAATTGTCATTAAGACCAAAAGGGTTAAGCTTTTGTGTTCCATACCTGGGGAGAGAAGTCAAATAAGACATTCAAACTCATCATTGGTGTAGTGGGGTTAAATATGGGCATCTAGTTCATAATTTGGGAAGTGAGGTTAATACAAACACTCAATTCCAATTCAAGACAACCGGGGTGGAACACACATGGTGAAGTACCCTCACCGGATCGGTATGTGGTTATGATCTTTGTTTATCTTTCTTTAGTGTTTAAACATATCAATATCAGTTTAAAATAGGAAGATAAACATGTAAATATCTAAGCATGATATTCATGTTAAACATACAATGATTATGGCATCATATATATGTACATATGTTGCAAGGCATGCATATATCATTCAAACATAGCATGTGGATTCATGACAATTTTTAAGCCAAGCAAACATTGATGTACATAACGTTTGATCAAAATAATAGGGTATAATTTAGAAATCACTTCCACCATGATCCCTTAATCCCTTTGATTTGGATAGCCCAAGTTCTTTGATCCTTCAATCTCGAAATCAAGATTCAATAGGTTATCCTTGATGGTTATGACATTTTTTGTGTTTTTTATTCATGTTCTAATGGTCTCTTATCATATATGATCTATATTATGCAAGATCGTCACCCTAGATAAGCCTAAACATAGTCTTGGGTCTATTTACCATGGTAGGAATAAGTATTACAGCGATAATCAATGTATAAAAGGTGAAAAACATGATTCTCAAGTTGTTACCATGGTAGGCTACCGTAGTAACATGATACATTTCATTGCACTACTGTAGTAGCACATCGTACTACCGTGGAAACCAGTTGGCAATCCAAATTTCTGTGTATGATTCCATCATTTCTAGTTCACCTATGGCCATGGTATTTTACTATTTTGTTTTCTAGACTATATGACACATATTAGAGACTCAGATAGGGTGGTTATACCTCAATTGCTCCTGTGAATCTTCTGGTTAATCAAATTACTCGCCTGGTCAACAAAATTGTGCAACACCTTGTTTTTCCTTCTTCCTACTACTCTAATTACTGTCTAGAACAACTAGAGAATGAAAGAATGTCAAGAGGAAGGCTAGAGGGTAAGAAGAGAACTGCTTCATTCCTATTGGGATGAGGAGAATGGTGCTCAAGTCTTTAATTTATATAGAGTTCTAATGGGTAGCTTTTGGGAAGTTTGGGGTGTCATTGTTGCAGAAACCTTTGTAATTGTTTATATTCATAATTCCTCATGGACCTTGTATTAGCAAGTCATTATTTTGGAAGTTGTTCACAAGTTGGAAACATTCCTTGGTCCATTGGCAACTTTCCAAAATTCTGTTCGTGCAGTTTTACATGCATTATCGCAGTAGGCTATCGCGGTAATAGTGCATAGTTTCTAATTCAATTTTTGGGCATTTGACGCACTACTAGTCTTTTTCCATTACCACGGTAATGTGGGCACATTCTTTATTTCAGTTTTCTGTGTACACAAAGCATAACCACTGTAGGGGTTTCCTGTATCGCGATAGTCATTGGTGGATTTCTATGTTCGTTTTGTGATTCATTTTGTTTTGTCGATCCTTTCATACATCGAATGTATGTCTTCTACAACAAAATCTTATGAATTTTCTCAAAGTAACTTTATTTTTTGAATTTTTGTACAATTTTTAGGGTGTTACAAATCCTTTTATTGTATCCTTTAATTTTCTCTTGTATTCCTCCCACTTTTTGGGGTGAGAAACAAGCCCACAAAACTTTGATTTCCAACTCCTTCTTAGACACCAAAAATTTTAACAAGGATCATTTGAAAACCTTAGTTTCTTTCCGATAATGGGATGTTCCATTTTACCATCAAAAGCCTGATATTTCTTAGGCTTTCTCTCATTAAATTAGATCCTAAACCTAGCCTCAAAAACCTAAGTGAAAATGCCATTTTAGAGCCTTGGAAAAATGCACAAGTAGTGTATACTTAAAAAATCGCTCGAGGCAGTGTGCTTAGCTCGTGTAAGGTATAATCCCTCCAACTTTTCTCTTCATTTTCAGTCTTTAAACATGTCTTTTAAGGTGTTAAAAAATGTAACAACTCAAAATTTTGAAACACATTTTATCATAGAATTACTTTAGTTGAACATTGATTAAACCACATTTAGTGATAACCAATCAATTGTCAAAAACAAATAAAGTTAAATGCAACGACGCTCAAACCAAGAATATTCAAAAAATCATTTCAAGCTCGAAATGATTAAATTAGTCATCGAGCTTGGTATCAAGATGACAAGATGTTGAGGGAAATAAAAAATGATGCAACCATAAAAGGGTAACATGCTGCTTTGTTCTCAATTACCTAGATTGGAATAGTTTCAAGAAGGTCGATTTACACTCAGATTTTTATCAATCCAAAGGCTCATTGAGTAACACTTTTCTTTGCAATCGTTCACACTTGATATTCATTAGCTATGAAGATATGAACAAGGATAACACATCTTAATGAAAGAAAAGGAGTGAGATGAACTTTTGCACACATTTCTCTTTTCATGCAAGTGCCGATAGTCAGATTTGGGAAGTATAGATAACTCTATCTAAGCTCATGCAAAACCCATTATATGAAATAAGAGACCAATAAAATGAAGAAAATAATTCTTGAGTGTTTGAACCTTGTGACAAACCTTAAGGGACGTGGGAACTAGAAGAAAGGCTTGGTGGGCACAAGGAAATCAGAGAACACTTGGATAAACTCTTCACCAAGCCTATTTCCATTTCCATGTTCATTTGAGAAAGAAATTACACATGCGATTCACAACAAAACTATGGTTATCCAAACTCTTTCGGGGACATTATGTGTCATGCATATACCACATCACATTTGCTCCCATATACCAACTGATTGTGGCCTTTTCTATGATTGGTACACTATAGAAATAACATAAATTTATGTTTGATAGGCCTCAAATTGAGTTCGCGAAGTTGGGTGATTGCACACTCAAATTCAAGCATAAGAACATGGTGATCAACCCATTTTGCACATTATTTGAAAATTAATGATAAACTTGTAAGACCACAATCCTTACACCATTAGAAAGTACCCAAAACCATCTCTGAAATTCCACTAGAATGGTAAGAAACAATGACCTAAGGAACAAGAACCAAGTATTAGAGGATGGGTGGTTGGCATTCAATCATGTTTGCTGTTACATTTGTAACCAAAGAAGGAAACACATTATTTGACCACGAACCCCTATAAATCATGTAACCAAACTACCATAATCTCATAGAGCTTGGAAGAAGAACAAAAAAGGGTAAAACACATGCAAAATCAACATGTGTAAGACTCAAATTGAACTTGAAAAATGTGCACTATTTTATGCCTAGAAGCGTATAGTGGTGAGTTGTAATGTGCAGGCATCATCTAAAATTTTTTCAAACTGTTTGCGCAAAGATTTTTTAGAGTACTAATTTTGGAAAATCTTAGATTTTGTGTGTTTGTTTTAGCTAATTTTTGAGCATCTTAAAAGGGATTTTAGAAGATCTAAATAACTAGAAACCACATCAATAACTTTAAACTTAGGATGATGGTTTGTTAAAATGATTACACACCAAGAATTAGTGTTTATGTGTACATAAATTAGACCAAATCCAGGTTGACCATGATGAGAGGAATAGGTAATAGCATCATATACCTTTTTGCTTTTCAAGATGGCCCTAGAAATATTTGCTTATTGTGATGATGTGGTGTTGCACAAACTGAGTTTTTATGATCTGTATGGCCCTAGAAATATTTGCTTATTGTGATGATGTTGTGTTGCACGAAATGAGTTTTTACGATCTGTGTGGCCCTAGAAATATATCCATTACATATGAGCTTAGACTAATAAATGAGTTATGATAAAACACATAAATAAGGCAATGTTATACTCTATGCTTATGTAATACTTGAGAAATTATAATACCTCAAAATTTTTTCAAATAATAAAATAAGATAAAATAAAATAAAATAAAATAATAAATAAACTTTGAGGAAACCATGGAAATAATGTTGTGAAAAAGATGTATGTAGGAAAATCGAAAAAAAACACAAAAATTCGCAAATGATTAACTCACTGGTTTTCGCGGTAATGGAAACCCCTATCATAGTAATGCGTGGATTACCCAAAAATACTACAAATGTTGGGTTTTGGTTACCACGGTAATATATTTTCACAAGTGTGATCATACGTTAAGACCTGCATGAAAAAGACTTAATAAAGTTTCCAAAAATGTTTATGTAGTTTCCAATGCATGAGTAACTTCTAAATTCATCACTTACTAATATTTATGCATAAGAAACAAGCAAAATAGAAAGGAAAAGAGTTTAGGAAGGATTGGTACCAAAGAACAACCCCAAAATCTTTCTGAACTCATCGTAATTGAAATCTTTACAAACCTAGCATGAACACCCCATTGTCCCCACTCAAACAAATGCAAATCATTTCTCTTCTTGCTTTCCTATCTATCTTCTTGGCATTCTTTTGTTCCCTAGCTATTCTACACAACTATTATAGTAGTAGGAAGGAAGAAAACTAAACATTTTGCATCACATTAGTAAGAACATACCTTGTGCATTCTTTTGGAGAAACCGAAGTATTCAACAATCTATGAAGGTATAACAACCCTATCTAAGTCTCAAAAGCATGATTCATGGTCTTCAGTTCTAAATGTTAAGATGCCAAGGTCGTAGGAGAATAAGGGATGGAAGAAACATGCATAGAAATCCAGTTTTTGTACTAGCTACTATGATAGTCCATGGTATTGATCATTGTTACTATAGTAGTGCCTTCATTTTCATCTGTTTTTAGAATTTCATCCTAATTACCATGATATTGTACTGCGGTAGTATATTGTGTTTTTGACATTACCTTCTGGTTATCACAATAGCCTACCATAGTAATGACATTTCACCTTTGAAATCAAATTTGGTTATTGTGGCGGCCTACCGCAGTAGTGCATTTGCACTTCCTGCTTTTCACTTTTGTGTTTTGATCACTACAGTAATCCTTCTTCCTACCACAATACACATAACCAAGACCACATTGAGACTCACCTAACATGATTTTCTCACAAAATTAAAGTCCATATTAGATAGGAATCATTAGAATATGGTTTAAGAGTACTACAAACACATAAATCATACAATAATAATGTATTGAATCTTAATCTTAAGGTTAAAGGCTCCAAAAAGCCTTAGGAGAATACCACAAGGACTAGGAAGGAGTTAAGCATCAAAGGTGTAGATGATTTCTAAATTTTAAATTATTATTTTAATTCAAGTTATGTATGCGTGTATGCTTGCTTAGCCAAGGCCTGTGCCATAAATCTACATGCTATGCTTTAGAATATGCATGCCTTAAGAGATATGATAAATGTTGATGCATGAGTAAATTATGTGAAATCACGATTAATGAATTCTTTGATTGCTATTTTATGATGCTTGCATATTTATTCATCTGATTTAATCCATTATTAATGTAATTTGTCACTAAACAAAGATTGATAAAGATTATAGTCACGTATTGGCACGGTGATTAGATTCATCGTCAGTTTTCTAACTCAGATCCGACTTGCTCATTATTTTGATTTTCTAAATTAGAACTAGGCATTTGGATTGAACCCACTTCTTGAATTATGAACTGGGCGTTTGGATTGACTCCACTTTACCGATGAAGGGTTTGAGCATCTGGATTGACCTCTCTCTCTACATTTGGAACACTGAGGTGAATTCTTTTCAGTCTTAATGTCAACTGATAACAAGTTACTGTTAGAAAAAACTAATCTATGAAAGTGTTTGACATGTATTATTTGATTGAAATAATGATTAAAATATTTGAGATGATCCACTAGGCTATTGAGCTCACCCCTTTTTCTAACATTTCAGGAAACTAAAGATCAAAGGCTACGTGAATTACTTTCAAAGTTTTCTTTTCTAGATTTTGTTAAGTCAGGCAAGTTGGCCCTAGTTTGCTTCTTAGTTTACAATTGTTTTATTGAATAAGTTCAAAGGTTATTGTAACCATCACCTTTTGAAATTGATTTTCAAATAATGATATTGATTTATTTCATTTAAAGGTTTCAAAGTTTTTTATGTGAAATCTAGATGAGCTAGTATGACAAGAAAGTCTCATAGAGTTGGGACAATAAAAAGATAGATAAAGAGAAAAGAACAATTGAATTGAAGTGACGCACCACCTCTTGGGTAGCCCATGATAATTGATCGATGACTCACATGTGACGATAATGTGCTTGCTTATTATTATTGATTTGAGGGTAATATGGTAATTACGACGTCCGAACCAAAAACTAGATGGTACAAGCCACGATGGGGAGGTGGAGTGTAACAAAAATTAAGAAAGTTTTTGAAATAAATAATTAACTAAACAAATATTAAAATAATTTATTAATAAAGAAATAAAAAATTAGGGTTAAAAGGTCGTGAGCAACATAAAACTAAGAATTTGAGCTCAAGGATCTAGAAATAAAATTAAACACTACAAGGACTAGAATAACCAATCAACTCCTTTGGTTAAAATAGCGCGGTAAAAGAAGATCTCAAGTTTGAGCCTTGATAGATTGCTTTTTAGCAAAAAAAAAAACATAAAATAATATTAGCATAAACATAATCACAAGTGATGAGATTCAAAATTCAAAATTTAAAATTTGAAATTCAAATTCAAAATTTAAAATTTGAAATTCAAATTCAAAATTTGAGTTTTTGGAAGGAATAATGAAAATAAATGGAAAGAATTATTATTCAAATCACTTCCAAAGGTATAAAATGAAATCGTAAACTTGAGCTCCATGGAATCTCCTAGATTTTGGGAAAGATCATCAAATCCTAGGCACTACTTGTGCTCCCATCAAGATGCCCCCTTGGTGCTCATATAATGGCCAAGATTAAATCCAACTTCCCATTGGAGATCGAAAAAGGAAAGAACAAAAACAAAGTCAAACATAAGGAAAGAAAACCCATTTTGGATCAAACACACAAGTTCCTTCCCTTGTCTCTCACTCTCTTGGCCATCTACTCTACTCCACCATCTCAACTCTAAAAACATCCCCTAGAGGAAAGATCATCAGGGGAATATCAAGGAAATTAAGTCACCAACCATCACAGTATGAGAAATAACTATCCTTTTCACATCTCTTCATGTTTTTCTTCTCTTCTTCTTGTCTTCTTTTTCTTTTCTTAACCCTCACCAAGAATATTTCAACCTAGCCACCATTTTAATCTATTCCAACACCCTTTCAATCTTGAACATCTTGAAAGTCAATAAGAAACCTCCAAAAAGAAGCTAACCAAAAAACCCATAGAATTGCAGCCATCCCCTCACTTGAACCCTTGTTTTTGACTTAATGAGAGACCGCCCATAGAATGTCCTTATGACAAAAAACCATGTTAAAACCCCTCTTGAAAATCCATGCAAAAATACACTTAAAAAAATGCTCAACCTACATCTTGTGCACCTTCCATCCAAAGAAAAAGAAGAAGAAGGGTTTGCAAAGAAGGTATATTTTCTTAAAACCCTATTTTAGGGTATCTTTCTAACATGCACACATGACCATGAATGGGGACTGAGATAAGAAATGAATTCTAGCATAGAAACCAACCTCATATACTATGAGATTCAAACTAGGTTGGGACAACCTAACACTTTACACACAAACCCCTTAGGGTATGTAAGTGAAAAACATCCAAAAGAGGGTAATTTAGGCATTTTGTGTGCATATCACATGGGTTGAATGTGTGTAGGCATATATCAGGGTATTAGGACTTGAGAATAGAGTTGAAATGTGTCTCAAAGTATAAAATAGACCTAGAGGAATCAACCCCCCCTCCCCATACAAACACACCCCTTAGGAAAAACACCCAAAATAAGGGGTTTTTGTGGCATTTTGGTGCACACAAGCATAACTTCAAATGTGCAGACTTATAATAGTGGGTTACACACTTGTGAAACCAAAAGAACATGAAGAAAGGAGCAAGAAATCATAGACAATAAATTCTTAAAGGAACGACCTTGCTGCAAGAGCAAAACAAGCATTAAAATGCTTAAAAATGGGATTGTAACATACCTTAGTACTTAAAAAAAACTTACAGCTGAAATTTGCAGATCTAGTACTCATGTTAAAACACTTAAAAACCATTAGATTTTGATTTAGAACCAAATAAAAGTGACCAAAAAGGAAATCCTAGTTGTTAGACACCAATTGGTTACAGAAAACCTTAAAAAGGGTACTTCTTTATGTTCCTTTGAGAAATAATTAAGTACAACCATATAAGTAATAAGAAACATAAAATAGAATTTAAAACACCTTGGAAACATTAGTCAAGGGCTAAGGTGGACCTAGAGTGACTAAGCACATGAAATGACAAAATTGGGTTCACCGAAATAGGGCATTGCCATAGTTTCAATACAATGGGTGCATGAAAACCATGGCTAAGCACTAAAATCTTTAAATTTACATGCGAAATTAATGGCTCCTCGAGATCGAAATTGAATCAATCAAGTCTAACTCAAAACATCAAGTCAATTGGGTATAGCCGGTTTGATAGAACTAGTGATCAGAGATCTATATTATACCTTTGATTGTAAAGAATAAACTAAAAGGTTGAATAAGAATTAGAAATTTGACAATGAAGTAAGACACTAAACCATGTTTTTCATTATGTTAGGTTAAGAACATTAGAATCTCAAACGCAAATGTTGAAGAGGAGCAAGGAAATTCGTACACAAGTGAAAGTATTATCTTTCTCTCGCCTATATTATTGTAATTGATATAATTGATAAGTTTGTTTTTTTACTATATTAAATTTAATTATCAGGGTAATGGTTGTCTGTTTAAATCTTCATGAATGTTTGCATGTATGCTTGAAATCTAAAAGCATGCTAGGACATTATGAATGTCGTGCCACATTATTATTTACTTTAATCTGGATGATATCTCATGCATGATGCTAATATTCTCGTTATTCAATATCTTATTGTCTGTATGTATGCATGAGAATTATAAATTTTAATTTAGTTATAACTTTTAGTTAATAAAGATTACGATATTCACCATGTCTCGATGCAACATATCCATATTTGATTGTTGTGAGTATTGTTCCAAGATTAGTAGGCTTAGCATCGTGTATCTGCATTGATTACCATTGACAAAACTTCAATTGAGATAGGCTAAATTTCAGACCATGAATTGATATTGTACCACTCTCATGTGTGACCTCTGCATAGTTTTGTTTAGTGTGAACTTGAACGTTGGCCCTTGCTTTGGAAGTGTCCATAATAGTTGATGCCTCTATGGGAAGAGTCCTTAGTGGTTGATGCTTACTTTAAGAGGTCTCTCTTGATTATGGCCTAAATCGACAAAGGAAAATATTGAAGATAGTCCTTTTGTAATTAGTGACAACCATAAAAAATCAATTGATTTAAATGTCTAATGTTTGAAAGTGTTTCGCATCATTGTTTTAATTATTATAATGCTTGAGATGTATTTAGATTGATCTATTTACTCCTTTGAGCTCACGCCACTTCTTTTCAATTTTCAGCTACCTACTAATTTGGATAGACTCAGTGAAGACCCAGTGATAGCATCGTAAGTAACTTCGTGGTTGAAGTTGTGTATTAACATGATAGATTCTCAAATAAGAATATACAAGGTCATAAATGAGTCCATGGAAATTCTAAGCACATTAAATACCCTAGGAGTAAAATGGTAATTTGACCATCTAAGGGTAAAATGGCCAATTTACATGAAAAATGAATTGTAGAACAATACTATGAGAAAAAGTGAATGATTTTAAGTACGAAAAGTTATATGGACAAATCGGGGGTAAAACAGTAATTTTGCCATTGAATGACAAAATGATCATTTCATTTAAGACCAAACACTTGTACCATTATAAAAGCAATGTAAGAATAAGTTCTATAAAATAAAACAAAATAAAGTGTCTTGAAAACATTGTAGAAAATGACAGAGATCAAATCAATAAAATTTTTGTAAATTAAAGAATATGCCCATATAGACATTTGATGCATAGTACAAATTATTAAGGAATAAATACACAAAAATGTTTGAATATTTAATTTGTAAATAATCACTTAAATGAACAACTAAATTATTAGAAAAAATGATTAAAAATAAAATGATTTAAATCAAGGGCCAAAATCAGAGCTTATGGTATGAACACTGGCCCGATAGCTAAAATAACTGGAGATTGACATGTGTGCATAGTGTGGGCCTAAGAGTTGATTAATAAACAACATTGGGACATGAAACATATTCAAAATGTAGCGCCCCACATTAGAGTTTGAAATTTAAAATTTAAAATTAAATAAGAAATAAAAATAACCAAGGAAGTTGCTAAAAGTTTACACTTTCCAAACCATCATTCTCATCACACAAGGAAAACAAGAATTAGAAAGGTTTCTAAAATGAAATCAACCCAAAAGAATACTTCTAAAAACATCACTTGCTATTACAAGAACTTCGGGAACAAGAAAAAAATAGAGAATTAGAAAGGTTTCTAAAATGAAATTAACTCAAAAGAATGTATTAAAAACTTCTAAAAACATCACTTGCCATAATATGAACTTGGGGAACAAGAAAAATAGAGAATTAGAAAGGTTTTTAAAGTAAAATCAACTCTAAAAAATGTATTGGCAACTTCTAAAATAATTACTTACTAATATATGTGCTTGGAAATAATTAGAAAGATTTCTAAAATGAAATCAACTCAAAAGAATATATTAGCACTTTCTAGAATAATTACTTACTTATATATGTAATTAGGAAATAAGTAAAATAGAGAATTAAAAAGGTTTCTAAAATAAATTAACCCAAAAGAATGTATTAGCAACTTCTAAAACCTTTACTTACTAATTTTTATGCATAAGAAAAAAATAAAATGAAAAGGAAAAGAGTTTTAGAAAGGTTTCTACAATGAAGACATTCCAAGCTTGCCAATTCATGTCCATTAGAACTCTATATAAACCCTAGCATGAGCATCATGCTCTTCATCCTAGCAAGAATTGGACAAGTCTCTTCTTGTTCTTTCTCTTCCTCCCTCTTGTCATCTTTTTTCTTTCTTTAGCTATTCTAAATAACAATTAGAGTAGTAGTAACGACATTCTGTGCAAATTTTGTGCTAGGAGGAGATTCCACAAAGGAACTTAAGGATTAAAGCTATTTGAGGTGGCAATGAATTCAAAACTTTATTTTATTATTTTGATTTCATAAGATGTTCATGTATACTTGAATATGCATGCTCTATGTTGAAATAATCATACATGCCATGCCTAGATGTCACATATTTAGGTTTGCAGGAATAAACATGTATGTTATATGATGATATGTTCCATGCTATGTTGTTACCATGCTCACATGTTAAATTTCTAAATCATTTTAGTTTAAATTCATGAATGTTATGCTTTACA
>JAJIYU010008704.1:0-17865 GCA_030144865.1 Tinospora cordifolia | reverse complement strand
GTTAAATGATCAAATGAAGAATCTACTTTATTATGATGTTATTTTTGTACATAGACTAATGTACACAGGAACCCTAATGCATTTGGGTCTAAGAAGAAGAAAATGTAGCACAGGCCCGTCTCCCGGGTATCCCAAGAATTTTGATCAAATAGAATTGAGCCGTCAGATGACGTGGAAGATGGGACTTGGGAGGCTGGGGTGTTACAATCACTTAATACATGAAAATGTTTGAATTTGGATGTGCTATTGATTTGAAATAGTAACTTAATTCTTTAATGAATGATCCACTGGGCTATGTGCTCACCCCTTCGTTTTATTTTTAGGAAATTAACTTGAATCATGAAGGTTGTGGATATTAGATTATTTCTAAGTTTTGAAAGTTCTATTTTAAAGACATGTTGCCTAAATTTTGAATTTATGACTTCCGCTGAATTTTACTTTTAAATTTTAGAGTTATGTACTGCCCTTTTTATTATTTGAATTTCAAGCATGTATCCCTTTATTTTATTCAATAAATAAAGATTGAAGTTTTTCTTTTATCTTTCATGTAATAGTCTTATTAAATTAGAGTTATATTATTTGGGTTGTGTGCTCACTGAGAAATAATAAGACTTGAGATAATAGAAAGTGATGCAAGTTATATACTTGTAAATGTAACATTAGACACAACTCGCCTTGTGGTTGAGCTTCAACCTATTTCTAGGGGGTTGGGGTGTTACAACCTATAATAACAGTTATCTGGCGAGCATCCGGATGGCTCCATATGAAGCACTCTATGGCAAATTCTGCAGATCACTATCATGCTAGGCAAATTTTGAAGATCAAGTGCTCATGAGAACGCAAATGGTTGAGGAAAATAACACACAGGTTCAACTGGTTCAGAAGAGGCTAGCTAAAGCTTAGAGTAAGCAAAAGAACTACGCAGATACAAGAAGAACTCCCTTGGAATTCCAGCTATGTGACAAAGTTTTCCTAAAAATTAGCCCACATAAGGGGATCAAGTGGTTTGGAATCAAGGAAAAAATGGCACCGAGATTTATTAATCCATTTGAGATACTTAGATTGGTTGGTGAATATGCCTACGAGCTGAACTTGCTAAACTGAATGTCTTCAATTCATAATGTGTTTCATATATCGATGCTACGGAAGTACGAGCCAAATCCATCTCACATCATACACAGGGAGGAGATCGTACTTCAGGATAATGCGACTAACGAGGAATCAGTAGTTAGAGTATTGACTGTAAGGTGCAGAGTCTTAGGACCAAGGACATTACTTTGGTCAAAGTGTTGTGGATGCATCATGGTCTGGAAGATGCGACTTGGGAATTGGAGAGTGAGATGCGGACGAAGTACCTAGGCCTCTTCACCAGAAACACCTAATAGGACAACATTGAATAATTAACTTATTCTTTTAAATTTCGAAGACAAAATTCTTTTAAGGGAGGTAGGTCGTAATACCTCAAATGTCTATAAGACCTTAATGTCACTGGTCAACAGTTAAAATAAAATAATTAATTCAATAAATAAGAAAAAAATAAGATACTTAAAAACCATGTAGAATAAGTCCAAATAAAATTAAAATAAATATAAAATGATATAAATTCGAAAAGCATGAGAGATGGCAAAGAAAAGATGCAAAGAGTCGAAATCTCACTGGTTATCCCATAAATGAAAGCTAATGACCACGGTAATCCCAGACAAACCCAAAAAATGGAAGAAAATGTGTCGCCCTGGTTATTGCGGTCAGTGGCCGCAGTAATTCTTGGATGACTGCGATAATCACAGAAGAAACCCAAAAACGAGTAGAGTGCATCGTCCCAGTTACCACGGTCAGTGACTACGGTAATACTAATTATCACGGTAATTCTTGGGTGACCGTGGTAATTCATGGTTTTCCATAAAAGCAAAATGTTTTTAGAATACCCTAGATCTGAGTTTTGAGGATTGCAACTTGGGGATTTCTCTTCAAAACCCTAACCAAGCCTTCCAGTCACATTTCATTACATTTCTTTTGCATTCTAAGGGTGACTTGAGCTCATTCAACCCTTCCCTACCCTTTCTCAAGCTTAGATTTGCAAAAAGCAACATCAACAAGGGTGGATCTGGGTTGAGGCACAGTTTGAAACTATTTGTGCTAAGGTAAATCACAAAACCCACTTGAAATCTTGTTTTCATAGCATTGTAAATCATTTTCCATAAGTGTATGCTCATTTTCCTTTGAAGCACACGTGATTTGAGGTTGCAAGACCTCGCGTTGGTGAGGAACGAAGCAAAAATGCATACACCTTAAGGTTAAAGATCTAAGACACGTGTGGCGAGGAGCAAAGGCACTAGACAAAGGAATACTAATGTGGGTGGGATTTCCTTACTCACTAGTATTATTCAAAATTTGAACACATAACATGATTATTAGTTAGCTTATTATGTATTTGGAAGCATGTTAGGCCTTACTTGATTGACCTTCATTGGAATGACTTGGTGTATATCCATGATGTTTGGTTACCAGTATTACAACATGTGTAGATGGAGAGTTCATGTGTTGATCTCCAAGAATGGTTGAACATATCTAATTAGTTTACTTCAATGTTTTCTATGATGATTTGGGGTGCATTGGAATGGAATGTGAAACTAAAGAAAATTAAAGTAAGATTTAAAACTCCATGTATTGGGGCAATGATAGGTTGCATGGTGTAACATCTCAAAAATTCGTATGAAATTTGAAAATTTATTTAGAGAATTATACAGAATTGATGGATGAAAAATTTGCTAAGTCCTAGTTTAGTCAAATAAGGAATAAAATCAATTTAATAAATTTTTAGAAGAAAATATATGAATATAATGTACATCATGGGATATCATAGCCAAAAAAAAACAAGGATAGGTACAATTTTTTATGAAAACAAGATTAGAAAGTTAAATTGAATTAAGATTTGGCAAAAATTCAAAAATAGAACATGAAAATCAACTAAAAATCATATAAATATAACTCAAAACACATCCAATCGCTGCAAACTGTTGATCTGAATCCAATCTTGCAATTCGACAGCTGCAAGATGATCTGCACCAACGCCCGAGTGCACAGGATAATGAAGATCAAACGGACGGAGATGATCAAGGATGATTGGACGGTCGCGATCAAAGTTGCAAAATCTCAATCGTGAAGTCACACAGTGCAACTCGACATGCGCCAATCTCGACTATCTAATTTGATCCTTGTGCGTGTCTCGAGGTCGATCCAATGTGCCAAAAAAATGCAAAAAAATTGATGGAAAATTCGTCAAAATTAACGAAAAAATTGAGATAAATACCAAAAATTAATTTTTAAATTTTGAAAAAAAAATCTTAAAATATTGATTTTCTTCTTATAATTAGGAAATACAAAATTTTAGAGAATTTAGGTGTTTTACTCCAAGAAAAACTCAAAAGTTTCTTTTTTTCCTCCTTTGAAAATTTATATAAACCCCCCTGGGCTCTCACTTCCCTCATTCCAAAAATAAGAGTTGAATTATTTTTTTCTAAGCCTTCTTCTTGGAACCTCTTCCCATCTTTCCTTCCTCTTACTTGTGTGTGAGAAGTTCTTCTCTCAAATTGAGAAATTAAGTTGGGCGATCTTCATTGGTACTAGTATGTGGGGAATTGCTACTGAAACTTATGAAGAAAGCGTCACAAGGTAGAAGTGATTTCTAGAGTACCCTTCTCTTCTTATTTAAATTCATGGCATGCTCATTGTTTGTGTGTTTTTCATTGAATTCAAAGATTTTCAATTTCAATTCCAGAATTTTAAATGTTTATTTCAATTTTTTAGCTTTGATTCATGTTTGAGCAATCATATCATCCATGCCATGTTAGTATCATTCTTAGGCTTTTAAATTAAAGTATGACGCACGTTTTATGAGTGTTTCATCAATTGATTGTTTATATTCTGAATTTTATTTTGATTTCATATTCTAAAATTTATTTTATGAGATCATGATACGATAATTAAGCTGAGACAATGGTGATAATAACCACGTACCATCATTGTGGTCAAGACGACACTATGGATGTTCTTTTCATATGAGTTAGGTCATATGATTTTCAAACCTATGTACTTGAGGGTCGTGTACCACAGTACTTTGTGAGTCACCACGTGTAACGGGTTGATGTCGACACATGCCACTAATGGGTTGATGCCGAGTGGGCCCTATTTACTTAGTTAAGAGCATCAAGGGATTAATGGCCCTTTTGGTCTAAGACTCGACTTGAACAAATTGTTGTTTGAAAGGCCTAACGATTGCAAGTGTTTGAATTATGATTGTGTTATGAGTTTGAATATGAAATATGGTTGTTCGAAAAGGATCCACTAGGCTATGTGTTCACTCCTTCCTTTCTTATTTTTAAGGAACGTGAAATCTATGAAGCAGTTGAACATAGATAGTTATTAGAAAGTTTCTACATTATATATTTTTTAAAAATTTTTTAGGGCATGTTGCCCAAAGTACTTATGCTTTTCTATTGAAAAGTATTTTGAAGTCTTCCGCGGTAACAATTAGTTCTTTTTGAAAGGTTCATTACTTTCAATTTTTCCTATTATGAATAAAATAGTTTAAATTTCTTTATATTATTTAATTTTCCTTGATTTTATTCAAGTGAAAATTTTGTATTATTGAATTTTTATACAAAGGCACGAGATATTAAAAAAAAAAAAAACAAGTGAGTGTCAGTTGTAAAGTAACACCGGCTCGACCCGCCAGTTGGTTAAGTCCACTGTCAAGAGAATAATGGTTATGTACAATGCTTAAAGATACAGGGGTTGGGGTGTTACAAGCGTGGTATCAGAGCCTAGGCATTAGTTGCTAGGCCAAGAACAGAAAGTCTCCTTTGATACCAAGTGTGGTATCAGATCCTAGGCATTGGTTGTTGGGCCAAGAACAAAAAGTTTCCTCTGATACCAAGTGTGGCATCAGACCTAAGCATTAGTTGCTGTGCCAAGAACAGAAAGTTTCCTCTAATACCAAGCGTGGTATCAGATCTCAGTTATTATAAACACTATGCTAGAATTAGAAAATCAAGCAGTGGTTGTTTGACTAGAATTAGAAACTCAAACTTAGGGTTTCACCTTGAATTGAATTAATTAAAAATGCCCTACCTTCTATTTTTGAAATTGAAGAACGTTTTAGAAAGTGTTTTTAAAAAAGGAAATATATGTTTTGAAATATATTGAAAGGGAGGTGGGTTATCCCGCCGTAAAAAGCGAGGTTGCTAAGCAGACTTTAGTTTCACTGTCCGACCTGGAGGTTGTCCCACCAATTCACATGAGTGGTCTAAGTCGAAGAACACACTTACTTTCTATTAAAGAAAATAAGAAGGTTGGAAATTAGGGCAAGGAATTGATTGGAAGTCAAAAAGATGCCAAAGGTGGTATCTTGACTAGACAAAGGTTGTAAGTCAACTAGAACCTAACCTTAGGTCCATAAAAAAGACCTTAGGTAGAAACGGGTGTAGCCATCGGTGGCACAGTGGATCAAAAGCATAAAACTCTAGGACATAGGCTAGAGATTGAAACTTGTGTGAAAACAGAAAATTGTTTGATCAGGACACAAGACCGGGAAGCTTCTATAATTTTCAGTTTCTATGTAGTATGGGAGGCATAAGAATTTAGGGTGACGGAAGAAGCCTAGACTCGGAGAATGATGGACCATGTGTGGTGAATGATCGGTAACTCTGGCAGAACGAATTTCTTTATGCTCGCTGGTATGGGACGATTGAGTATAGTGGGCTCGAAAACCTTAGTTATCGAGCAATTTGCGAAATTGTTTGGGTGCGGCTCTGCTCTAAGTGAAAGCCTAAGTCGAAGGGGTAGAGTGATATGGGACACTTGAACCTGAAAGCTTAGGTGGAAGCTTGGAACCTTGCTGTGCTAGCTTGATTGTATGATTGTATGATATGCATGTTGTAATGTTTATTTGCTTTAAAACCAAATCCTATACCTAATATGCATGAAAAGAACCTAGAAGAAAGATTTTGGGCCCCTAAACAAATCGAGAACCTAGAAACATGAATTTAGAGCCATGATAGTACGAATATTTGACACATACTAAGACTCTAATAAATTTACAAGTAAATGGCTAGAGTTAGAAGGTACGTTCCTATTGTTTAATGTTGATGTAAGACAGTTGTTTGACTCGGGTGCCTCAAAATTTGTTATCTCTGAAAAACTAGCTAATAGGTTGCAACTTGTGACAAAAACAATGCCTATGACTTTGAATGTGTCCACACCAATAGGGACCATTGTTACTTCAAAAAAGATGTGTAGTTGCGACCTTAGGTTTGGGGATAAACTTTTAACAATTGACCTCTATACCCTACCTTTCTATGGCTATGATGTAATCTTGGGGATAGATTGCTTAGACTAGTACCAGGCCCAGATAGATTGTCCTAATAGACGGGTAACCATAACATTACCTTCTGAGGAGATCTTTAAAATTAATGGGGATATGCGAAGACTACCAAGGAGTCCAACCCTAGCCTCGTTGAATTGTTTCAAGCAGATGGATGAGTTCGAGCAACTCTCTGAAGAAGAACCTACTGACTTGAAGAATATTCACAACCTAGCTATAGTCAGTGAGTACGAGGATGTGTTCCCAAATGATTTACCTTGACTACCACCAACTAGAGAGTTAAAGTTCAAGATTGAACTTCACCCTAAAACCAACCCTATAGCCATACCTCCTTATAGAATGGTGTCAGTAGAACTAATTAAGCTGAAAACTCAACTGGACGAGCTCAGGGAAAAAAGTTTCATCAGGCTGAGTGAATCACCCTAGGGAGCCCCAGTACTATTCATGAAAAAGAAGGATGGTTTCTTATGACTGTGTGTCGACTACCGAAAGTTGAATCAAGCTACAGTAAAGAATAAATATCCTTTACCAAGGATTGACAACCTACTTGATCGATTATGAGGAGCCACTCATTTCTCTAAAATTGATCTTAGGTCAGGATACCATCAGTTGAGGATTCGAGAGTGTGACATTCACAAGACAGCCTTTAGAACAAGATATGGACACTTCGAGTTCACCGTGATGCCCTTTGGTTTGACCAATGCCCCGACGGCCTTCATGGATTTGATGAACCAAGTGTTTATACAATACGTTGACCATTTTGTAGTAATATTCATGGGTGATATCCTAATCTACTCTAAGTCAAAATTTGAGCACTTAGAACACTTGAAGATTGTGCTAGAAACCCTCAGAAGAAACCAGCTATATGTTAAATTTAGTAAGTGCGAGTTTTGGATGAAAACTGTAAAGTTCCTGAGTCACGTTGTATCAGCAAAGGTATTACTGTAGACCTGGAAAAAGGAAAAAGGCGTAATGTATTGGAAGCAACCCAAGACAGTAACATAAATCAAAAGTTTCTTGGGCTTGGTAGGCTACTATAGAAGGTTTATTAAGGACTTTTCCAAGTTGGCAGAACCTATGACTAAGTTGACAAGAAAAGGAGCTAAATTCCAACGGGATGAGAAATGTGAACGGTCATTCTAAGAATTGAAAACAAGATTGACTACGGCTCCTGTTCTAGTCACCCCAACTCCTGGTGTTACTTACACATTGTATACTGATGCCTCACTGAGTGGATTGGGCACAGTCTTAATGCAAGAAAAGCAAGCCATCGCTTTTGCCTCAAGACAACTAAAGGTCTATGAGAGAAATTACCCTACTCATGACCTAGAGCTAGCGGCCATTGTGTTTGCCTTGAAGATTTGGAGACATTACCTTTATGGCGAGAAATTCAAGCTACTTTCAGATCACAAGAGCTTGAAGTACATTTACACCCAGAAGGAGTTGAACCTCAGGCAACGGAGATGGATGAAGTTCTTAAAAGACTATGATTTTCAACTATACTACCATCCGGGGAAGGCCAATGTAGTGGCTGATGCTTTGAGTAGGAGTTCAACAAACAGGAGGAAAAAAAAGGTCAGATGTACCAGTTGATTGAAGATTTTAGGTTGGGTGTGGACCTTAACGAAAAAGAAGCCTATCTTTACAATATGACTTGCCAACTGGACCTATTACATCAGATCAGGGATAAACAGAAGTAGGGACAAGTGACTTTCTCAACTAATAGAAGCAATCACGCAAGGAAAGCATACTGACTTCAGGATGGATGTTGAAAACATCCTAAGGCTCGGGGAAAGGATATGTGTACCTCAGCAAGGATAGAGCAAGTAGGTTATACTTGATGAAGCTCATCAGACTAAGTAAACAATGCACCTTCGTGGGGATAAAATGTACCAGAACCACAAGAAAACCTAGTGGTGGAGAGGAATGGAAAGGGACATAGCTAAATATATCTTTAAGTGCTTAACATGTCAACAAGTGAAAGCAGAACATCAGAAACCCTCTGGAATGTTACAACCACTTCTAATCCATAAATGGAAGTGGGATGACATTGCCATGGACTTTGTCAGTGGTTTACCCAGAAACCAAAAAGGAGAATATACCGTTTGGGTGATAGTGGATCGTCTCACCAAAGTAGCTCACTTCTTGCCAATCAGGTCCATAGACCAAGTCAATAAGTTGGGGGAAATCTATGTGAAAGAAATCGTCAGACTTCATGGTGTACCCAAGACTATCGTGTCTGACAGAGACGCTCACTTTACTTCACAGTTTTGGCAAAGTCTATAGAAGGAAATGGGTACTAAACTCACCATGAGTACAACATTTCACCCTCAGACGGATGGTCATTCTGAGAAAGTTATCAAGATTTTGGAAGATATGTTGAGGTCTTGCGTTTTAGACTTCAAGGAAAATTGGAGCAAGTACTTACACTTGGTGGAGTTTGCCGATAGGAACAGTTATCAGGCAAGCATAAAAATGACTCCATTTGAAGCTCTCTATGGAAGACCTTGCGGATCACCTACGTGTTGGGCTAAACTTGAAGATCAAGTATTAACTAGGCCAGACATGGTAGAAGAAACGACCAACCAAGTCAAGTTAATACAAAAAAGACTGACTACTGCATAGAGCCATCAAAAGAGCTATGTTTACACAAGGAGAAGACCATTAGAGTTCTAAGTTGGGGACAAAGTATTTTGAGGATCAGTCCTCAGAAGGGTATCAAAAGGTTTGGATTCAAAGGGAAGTTATCTCCAAGGTCGGACCCTTTGAAATACTTAGAAGAATCGGGGAATGTGCTTATGAGTTGGACTTACCAAACCGGATAACTTCAGCACATAACGTATTCCGTGTATCCATGTTGAGGAAATACGAACCTGACCCTCTCACATCATTCACTGGTAGGAAGTGAATATTCAAGATGATGTTACCTACAAGGAAACAACGGTCAGAATCCTCGACCATAAGCATTTGACCCTCAGACGGATGATCTGTCTGAGAGTTATCCAGATTTTGGAAGATATGTTGAGGTCTTGCGTTTTAGACTTCAAGGGGAATTAGAGCAAGTACTTACACTTGGTGGAATTTGCCTATAGGAACAGTTATCAGGAAAACATAAATGGCTCCATTCGAAGCTCTCTATGGAAGACCATGCAGATCACCTATTTGTTGGGCTGAACTTGAAGATTAAGTATCAACTGGGCCAGACATGGTGGAAGAAATGAACAACCAATTCAAGTTAATATAAAAGAGACTGACTAATGCACAAAGCCATTAAAAGAACTACATTGACAAAAGGAGAAGACCATTAGAGTTCCAAGTTAGGGACAAAGTATTTTTGAGGATCAATCCTTAGAAGGGTATCAAAAGGTTCAGATTCAAAGGGAAGTTATCTCCAAGGTTTGTCGGAACCTTTGAAATACTTAGAAGAATTGAGGAATGTGCTTATCAGTTGGACCTACCAAATCAGATGACTTTAGCACATAACATATTCCATGTATCCATGTTGAGGAAATACAAACCTGACCCCTCTCACATCATTCACTGGGAGTAAGTGAATATTCAAGATGATGCTACCTACGATGAAACAACGGTTAGAATCCTTGACCATAAGGTACAAAATCTAAGAACAAAGGATATCCCATTAGTGAAGGTGTTGTGGAAACATCACGGGGTAAAAGAAGCCACGTGGGAACTTGAAAACGAAATCAAAACCAAGTACCCGCATCTGTTCATAAGGAATATCTAAATATGTACAAATTTTGAGGTCAAAATTTTTTTTGAGGGTAGGTTGTAACATTTCAAAAATTCATATGAAATTTGAAAATTTATTTAGAGAATTATATGGAATTGACGGATGAAAATTTTGGTAAGTCCTTATTTAGTGAAATAAGGAATAAAATCTATTTAATGGATTTTGGAAGAAAATATACGAACATAATGTATATCATGGGATATCATAGCCAAAAAATACAAGGATAGTTGCAATTGTTGATGAAAACAAGATTAGAAAGTCAAATTGAATTAATATTTGGCAAAAATTCGAAAATAGAACATGAAATTTGGCTGAAAATCATATAAATATAACTCAAAATGCATCCAACGGTTGCAAACTGTCGATCTGCATTCGATCTCGCTATCCGACGCTCGCAAGATGATTCGCACCAACGCCCAAGCGCACAGGATAACGAAGATCAAACGGATGGAGATGATCAACGACGATTGGATGACCGCGATCAAAGTCGTGAAATCTCGATTGCAAAGTCGCACGGTGTGACTCCATGTGTGCCAATCTCGACCCTCCAATTTGATCTGTGTGTGTCTTGAGGACAATTCGATGCATTAGAAAAAAATGCGAAAAAACCGACGAAAAATTCGCCGAAATTAACAAAAAAATTGAGATAAATACCAAAAATTGATTTTTAAATTCTGAAAAAAATCCAAAAATACTAATTTTCTTCTTATAATTAGGAAATATGAAATTTTAGAGAATTTAGGTGTTTTACTCCAAGAAAAACTCAAAAGTTTCTATTTTACCCCATTTGAAAATCTATATAAAGCCCCCTACGCTCTCACTTCCCTCATTTTAAAAATAAGAATTGAGATGGCCTCTTATTTTCTCTAAGCCTTCTTCTTGGCACGTCTTCCCATCTTTCCTTCCTCTTACTTGTGTGTGAGAAGTTCTCCTCTCGAATTGGAGAATTAAGTTGGGCGATCTTTATTGGCACTAGTATGTGGGGAATTGCTACCGAAAATTTTGAAGAAAGCATCACAAGGTGGAAGTGATTTCTAGAACACCCTTTTGTTCTTATTTAGATTCATGGTATGCACATTGTTTGTGTGTTTTTCACTGAATTCAAAGATTTTCAATTTTAGTGCTAGAATTTTAAATTTTTATTTCAATTTTTTAATGTCTGATTCATGTTTGAGCAATCATATCATCTATGCCATGTTAGTATCATGCTTAGACTTTTAAATTAAAATATGATGCATGTTTTATGAATGTTTCATGAATTGATTGTTTCTATTCTAAATTTTAGTCTGATTTCTAATTCTGAAATTTCTTTTATGAGATCATGATATGAGAATTAAGCTAAGACAATGGTGATAATAACTACGTACCATCATAGTGACCAAGGCGACAGTATGGATGTTCTTTTCATATGAGTTAGGTCATATTACTTTTAGACCTAAGTACTTGAGGGTCGTGTGCCACAATACCTTGTGAGTCACCACGTGTAACGGGTTGATGCCGACACATGCCACTAACGGGTTGATGTCGAGTGGGCCTTGTTTACTTAGTTAAGAGCATCAAGGGATTAAAGGCCCTTTTGGTCTGAGACTCGACTTGAACAAATTGTTGTTTGAAAGGCCTAATGATTGCAAGTGTTTGAATTATGATTGTGTTATGAGTTTAAATATGAAAGATGGTTGTTCGAAAAGGATCCATTAGGCTATGTGCTGACTCCTTCCTTTCTTATTTTTTAGGAACGTGAAATCTATGAAGCAGTTGAACATGGATAGTCCTTAGAAAGTTTCTACATTATATATTTTTTTGAATTTTTTAGGGCATGCTGCCCAAAGTATTTATGTTTTTCTACTAAAAAGTATTTTGAAGTCTTCTGCAGTAACAATTAGTTCTTTTTGAAAGATTCAGTACTTTCAATTTTTTCTATTATGAATAAAATAGTTTGAATTTCTTTATCTCTTTTAATTTGCCTCGATTTTATTAAAGTAAAAATTTTGTAATTTTGAATTTTCATACAAAAGCACGAGATATTGAAAAGAAAAGAACAAGTGAGTGTCACTTGTAAAGTAACACCAGCGCGAGCCGCATTTGGTTAAGTTTACTGTGAAAAGAATGGTGGTCGTGTACAATGCTTAAAGATACAGGGATTGGGGTGTTATACATGGTGTCATCGTGGGTGTCCCTACTCAGGCTGCCTATGACAGCTGATTGTTCTGTGGATAGAAAGGTAATAGGTTGCATAGTGTTACCTCTATCCTTAGATGTAGGATTGTAGGGTAATAGGCTACATGGCATTACTAGAATCACTTTCGGACTAGAAGGTAATAGGCTGTATAACGTTACCTCTGGAGTCGCTCCCAAGACCATAGGGGGACATGGAGAGTGGATCTCTTTCAGGCATAGGTTACAACCGAATAACTAATAAAGTGCTAAAAATGCCTTAATGTAATGAAAGTGTTTGCATGTTGCATATTCATGTCTGTATAATGTTATTCGTGTGTAGGGATGATCCACTCGGCTCTCGAACTCACCCCATTGTTGAATTACAAGTGATCATTGATGCTACAGGAGTAACCAGCCAATCGAGGCCATCACTTTGGTTGAGATTTCATTGAGCGGTTGTCACAGTTCATTTGGTTTAATGTTTTATTATTTTGTTGTAAATAATTTGAAACAAGGAATGTGCCCCTTTCTTTGGACAGAACATTTTAAATGTGATTCAATGTTTCGGATTGTTTTAGAAACCATTGGATTATTTAACTGTTAGATTTGAAGGTTTTCATTTTTCCTATAACTATACTATTTTGATTCTTTTTCCGTAAACTCTGATGGTTTTGAACTTTGGCCGTTATGCGTCATGTTTTCCTTTAAGATTTTACCAATCAATTTTAGTTACTTGTAAACTTTCAATTCCAAAGATAGTATGTATACTTAAATTTGTTTTCACTAAGGCATTTGCACGAAAAGCTTGAAGCATGAGATAAATAAAATGAGAAAGAACCATGTGGCTTCCGGCTCTCGAGGAACGTCTTGAGCCCAGCGTTTCCCACAAAATGGGAACATGCTGGCTCAATGACTCTTCACACAGAGGGAGAGGAATTGGGAGCTGGGGTGTGACATCTTGTCTCCACCTGGATGCATCATACACTTGGTCTAATGAGCTTCAGCTAGTATGGTCTACTTACCCTATCCATTCTGAGGTACACAAATTATTTTCTCTAACCGTAGGATATTCTCAGCATCTACCCTAAAGTTAGCATGCTTTCCCTATGTAACTCCTTCTGTCAGGTTAGTGAGCCACTAGTTTTGCCTTTGTTCCTCCCTGATCTGATGTAGGAGATTCGGTTGGCAAGACATGTTGTAAAGGTAGGCTTGTTTTTCATTTAGAGTCACACCCAGCCTAAAGTCTTCAATCAGCTGGTACATCTGGCCTTTCTTTTCCTCCTGTTTGTTGAATGTCCTATTTAAGGCATCAGCTACCACATTAGCCTTCCCTGGATGGTAAAGTAGTTAGAGATCTTAGTCTTTCAAGAACTCCATCCATCTCTTTCGCCTGAGGTTCAAATCCTTCTGGGTGTAGATGTACTTCAAGCTCTTGTGATTTGAAAACATATCAAATTTCGCACCATAAAGGTAGTGTCTCCAAATCTTCAAAGCAAATACAATGACTACTAACTGTAAGTCGTGAATAGGGTAATTCTTCTCATAGACCTTCAGTTGTCACAAAGAAAAAGTGATTACTTGTCTTCCTTACATCAATACTTCTCCTAGTCCACTCAGTAAAGTATCAGTATAAAGGGTAAAGGTAACACCATGGTCTGGAGTGACTAGGATAGGGGTCTTAATCATTCTCTTCTTCAATTCTTAGAATGATTGTTCACACTTATCATCCCAATTGAACTTAACTACCTTCCTAGTTAGCTTGGTAATAGGTTCTGCTAACTTGAAGAAGTCTTAGATGAACCTTTTGTAGTATCCAGCCAAGCCTAAGAAGCTCCTTATCTCCATAACTATCTTAGGTTGTTTTCAGTCTATGATAGCTTCCACCTTTTTTAGGTCTACAAAGATGCCTTCTGATGATACTATGTGACCAAGGAACTTGAGTGTCTTCATCCAAAATTCACACTTGCTGAACTTGGCATATAATTGGTGCTTTTTGAGGGTCTCCAACACTATCTACAAGTGCTCTAGGTGTTCATCCTTTGACTTGGAGTAGATTAGGATGTCATCTATGAATACAACCACAAACTAGTCAAGGTAAAGTCTAAACACTCGGTTTAATGCTGTTGGGGCATTGGTTAAACCAAAAGGCATCACAATGAACTCGAAGTGTCTATATCATGTCTTGAAGGTTGTCTTGTGAATATCAGACTCTCTGATTCTTAATTGGTGATATTTCGACCTAAGATTAATCTTTGAGAATTGAGTGGCTCATCTCAATTGATCAAAGAGGTCATCAATCCTTGACAAATGATACTTATTATTCACTATAGCTTGGTTCAGCTTCTAGTAGTCGACACATAATCTCATGTAACCATCTTTCTTCTTTACAAAAAGTTCAGGAGCTCCCCAAGGTAATTCACTTGGCCTAATGAAACCTTTCTCCAGGAGCTCGTCAAGTTGAAACTTGAAATCGATCAATTCTACTAGTGCCATTCTATAAGGAGGTGTGGCTATAGGGTTGGTTCTAGGGTGAAGTTCAATCTTGAACTCTAACTCTCTAACTGGTGGTAGTCTAAGTACGTCATCTGGGAACACATCCTTGTACTCACTAACCACTGCTAGGTCTTGGATTCTCTTTAGTTCAATAGGTTCTTCCTTAGAGAGTTCCTCAAACTCATTCTTCTGCCTTAAGTAGTTCATCATGTGTGACACCCCAACCTCCAAGAGACAGGTTTAAGCTCAACCACAAGGTGGGTTGGGTCCTATGTTACATTTACAAGTACACAACTTACATCTCAATTTCTTTGTTCTAATGCTTATTGAAATCCCTCATGAATACACTTTTCATTATGCTTAATATTCAATTCAACAAGTGCAATATAAGTAGAAAAATGAATACTTCAAACTCTTTATTTATTCAAATAAAATAAGGAAACTTACATTCTTAAATTAATTCATAAACTTAAGTACATAATTCTTTAATTTCAAAATAAAAATTCAGCGGAAGTCTAACAAAACTTGGCAACATGCCCTTATATTGAATAAAAGAAAATAGAAGCTTTCTAAACATGGCTACTATCAGATTTCCATTGCCATCATATTCAATTTCCTGAAAATGTTAGAAAGAGAGGGGTAAGCACATAGCCCAGTGGATCATCCATCAAACAACTAGCTTATTATTTCAAAATCTCTAACACATCCAAATTCACACACTTTCAAACATTAAGTGATTCATACATCAAATTGGTTCAAGTGTACTTTATGACTGAATGCTTATCAAACAATCAAACAATTTCACGCTAGCATAACAAAATTTTAAGCTTCCATCTAACCTTCCAGGTCAAGCGTCCCATACCACCCTAGCCATTTCACTTATACTTTCACTCAAAAAAAAAATTTCACACCCAATTACTTTCGCAAATGTCTTGAAAACTAAGGTTTCTCGAGCCCACTATAACTGACCATCCCATACCAGCTAAGCATAGAGAATCAATTTCTTCTAAAGTTACCAATCATTCACCAAACATGGTCCATCATTCTTCGAGTCTAGGCTTCCTCCTAATACCCCTGAATTCATATGCATCCCATATTACATAAAAACCAGAGATATAGAATCTTCCCAATCTTGAGTGCTGACCAAACAAATATTATGTTTCCACAAATTTTCAGTTTTTGGCCTATGCCCTAAAGTTTTATGCATTTGATCCACCAGTCCACCCATGTTGTTACCTAAGGTCACTTCCCTAGACCTGGGGTTTCAGTCTGGTTGACTCATAACCTTTGTCTAATCAAGATAACACCTTGGGCATCTTTTTCAACTTCTATTCAAGTTTTTGCCCTAATTTTCCACCTTCTTATTTTCTTTTATAGAAAGTAAAGGTGTGCTTCAACTTAAACTACTCATATAAGCTGGTGGGACAACCTCCAAATTGAGGGACGAAACTGAAGTTTGCTTAGCAACTGCGCTTTCTAGGGTGGGATAACCCACATCCCTTTCAATGTTTAGCTTTATTTGGAACAAGACTTACCCACTATCAGCTCAACTTGCGGTCTTTACATCTAAATAACATTTCAAAACACATATTTCCTTTTTGAAAACACTTTTAAAAACAATTTTAATCTTCAAAAATAGAGAGTAGGTGTAACACCCCAACCCCCTGGAGATAGGTTTAAGCTCAACCACAAGGCAGGTTGGGTCCTATGTTACATTTACAAGTATACAACTTGCATCTCAATTCCTTTATTCTAACACTTATTGAAATACTCATAAATTTACTTCCATTGAGTTTGATTTTCAACAAGATAATACAAGTGAATAAAGGAAAACTTCAAACTCTTTGTTTATTCAAAATAAAATAAAGAAATACATTGTTGAATTCATATAATCAAAAGAAAGAGTACGTAACTCAAAACTTTAAAATAAAAATTCAGCGAAAGTCTTTATTCAAAATTTGGGCAATATGCCCTTACATAGAAACTTTCTAAAAATAAACTTTCTAATTTCTTAGCAAGCTTGATCAATTTCTTGAAAAATAAAAGGAAGGGGTGAACACATAGCCTAGTGGATCATTCATTAAACAACTAAATTACTATTTCAAATCAATAACACATCCAAATTCAAACACTTTCATGCATTAAGTGATTCAAGCGACATTTTGGTCGTAGTTGATGTTGAGACTGAAAGGGGTTCTACTCCCTTGATGTCCTTAATTTAGATACCCGTCTTTAGGGTGGAAAGACATTTCTTTGTCACTTTCCATTGGATGCTACATACCAAGTATCCCTTAGTTGCGCCTCACAACCACACACTCCAAGCATGTGTTAAGAACATCCATGGCACCCATACAGGTCACTATGGCAGTACATAGTTCTTATCTTCAATTTCTTATATTTAAGAACAACTTAATCATAAAAAAAAAAATTCAAAATGTAAATATCATAATTTTAAACAACCAAAAAAGCATGTAAACATTACATAGCATGCTTGAAACATTGAATTAAATCCTAAATATGGATTCTAAGCATGACATGCTCTCATGAGTGATTAAAACATAAAAAGATGCTAAACTAAAATTAAAATATGATTAAACATGCTAAAACTAAAATAAAACTTGCTGAAAACTAGAATTTAAATAACACCCCAACCCCCGTATCATTAAGCATTGGATGCATCCACCATTTTTCTTGACAGTGGACCAAACCAAACGGCGGGCTGGGCCGGTGTTACATTACAAGCGACGCACACTTGACTTTCTATTTCAGTCATTTCATGCTTTGATCGTATTTAACCGTACATAACTTAAAATTAAGAATTTAATAAGGCAATAGTATAAGAAATAATTGAAATTCATAAACTCAATTAATTAAATAAAATTGAGTACTAATAAAAATATTACAGCGGAAGTCTTAAAACTTGGGCAACATGCCCTTACATAAAAATTAGAAACTTTTTAAATAAAAAGAGCCTAACTAATATTCATGGTCTTCATGTAATTTAATTCCCTGAAAAATAAAAGGAAGGGTGAGCACACAACCCAGTGGATCTTTCTAACATTTAAATCATTATTTCAATTCA